>CM032627.1:6912429-7039133 GCA_019097785.1 Fraxinus excelsior
AAACTTGACTGAGTTGGCTCGGCTCGTCTGGGCCGAAAATTGCCCGTGACATGAGCTGCTCGGGTTCCAGCCTTTGCCCCAAAATGGGGCTCGGTGGTTTTGAGCCACGAGCTAGCTCGACTCTAGCTTTTTCTCAGCGGGGCCACGGGCAGCCCGAACCGACGAGCCGTTTTGACATTCCTACTTTATAAAAACAACCACCATCAACACCACTTCCGTCACACCATGTAGCCCATCAGCCCCGACCCTTCCTTTTTGATTTGCCAAAAGCACCTCCCTTATTGATTTGCCAAATTTACTTTTTAGTGTAGTATGCATTATTTGCGATGTACATAAATTGAACAAAAACTCGTCATATTTCCATATTTTTCTCTAATTGAAAAGCAAAGATTTCTGAAATAACCATCAAATAAATTTTTTTGAAGATGTCATCGATAATATGTCATAGTAATATTTGATCATATTTCTTGAATACGTTCTTGATACTTAAAGTCAGCCAAATTGATAAAGGATACACCAAAACAGATCGAATTTGTATACATACGGTTATGATAAATATTGAACTTGTGCTACATGTACGTAATAATTTATGGAATTAAACAACATGAAATCCAGTGTAAAATCTCCACTAAATAAATCTCATGTATGAATTGATAATAATAAAAAAAAACTATCCAGCAAAAATTACACAAGAATTTCGATATTCTTGATCAGTTTCTTGCTTTTCTTGATTGGATTATTGGCACGATGAAGACGATCATGAGAAGTTAACTCTCGGCCTTGATAATGGCAAGAAGACGATTGAACATCTCCGGGGTGATACTAGGCATCGATATGGGCTCCGAAGGATTGTATTCTTCTGCATAGCGATCGAGTACAGTCTTTAACATTGGAGATTTTGAAACTGGTACCCAAAATTCCTTGCGCTTTTCCCCCACGTAAACTGGGAAGAACCCACGACGAAGACGTACCTTCTTCCCATCATTCGTGTCATCAATCAATAGCTCGTATTCGTCACTTTTTTCGTTCTTGAAACATAACTTCTTCACCGACTCACCGAATTTCCCAAAAAGAGTCGTCATCTTCTTTAATTCAAGGTACTCTAATTCTATCGATCAGATTTGAGGAAAAAAAGGAATTTGTATTGAGTGGTTTTGGATTCGAAAATCTTGAGAGCAAAGTGAAATGTACGAGAGAAGAGCAGATATATTTATAGCAGTGGAGGCATAGATTGGATAGGACTCCTATTTCTACACTGAAAGAAATTTGCAAATTATGCATAGCTTTAAAGTCGAGATATACTTTAAACTATATCTGAATTATGCACAGAAATAAATTTGTAAATATTCCGAGTTAATATCTTAATTTTTGTTTTTATATCAATTTAAAGACTTTTATCAGCTATATTGCAGAAATAAATTTGTAAATATTGATGTTTCATTTCTATTGTCTAACTAATTAATAATGCATCTTGTTGGACAAGTCGTATATTCATAAAAACAAAAGTAAATAGAAGATGTTGTCCATATAAAAAAGCAAGTAAATATTTTTGCTAAATATGGCCAACAAAGATTGTTGTGTTACGTGAAAAATCTGTTAGTTCAATAGAACGTATTACTGGATAAGTCGCGTTTTTCAAATGTAATTCACAAAAAGAAAAGGCCAAAGAAATTGAGAAAATAAAGAATTAACATGTTTTGCCATGTTGGACTATAATATATTGCATGTATATCTGTGTCTCTCGTTCTACGAAAAATGTTTGGGAGGTGGGATATGTCAAGTAGACGAGAATAAAATATTCTCATTTTTTAACGCATTTACTTATTTATTTTTAGTCTTTTAAATATGAGTTAAAGTTCAAAAGAAAAGATATTATGAAAAAATACAAAGCCCTCCCTTAAAATTTTTGACAATTTCAGATACGCTTCCTCCATTTTTAAAAATCATATGAACTAACTTGTTGAATATGCCTTCACTTTTCTTTCACATGTTAGTATAAATAATAGTGATAATACTTAAAATGCCCCTGTGAAATTTTCTTCATCTTGTGGCTCTTTTAATAATCATAGGGTTAATTTCACAAACGGTCACTGAAGTTACGTCAAAATCACAAAACGGTCACTGAAATTTAAAACTTGCACCAACGGTCACTAAAATATCATTTGGTTGCACAAACGATCACTGGAGGACCTTTTCATTTTAATTAGAATTTAAAGGACCAAAATAGTTGAAGTTTGAAACTTGAAGGCCTAAATCACAAATTTTACAATAAAACAATAAATACACCTACAGAATAGAATCTGGGTAGTGGGTTCAACACCACCACCATTGCTGACCATTTCTTGAACCTTTCCCCATAAGCAGGGGCGGACCCAGGATTTTTCATCGGGGGGGCGAGATATAAAAAAAAAAAAAAAATTTAAACAATAAAGGCAATATTCAAAATGTAATAC
The DNA here is from genome assembly GCA_019097785.1 of Fraxinus excelsior. Classification (NCBI taxonomy): domain Eukaryota; kingdom Viridiplantae; phylum Streptophyta; class Magnoliopsida; order Lamiales; family Oleaceae; genus Fraxinus; species Fraxinus excelsior. Next base: position 6,914,883 of record CM032627.1, read on the forward strand.
ATTTTTTATAATTGTTCTTTACGGCTTCTCATACTTTGAAAACGCCGTATAATAGTCTCGTTGGTAATTTTCTTAAATACATCCTTTTCAACATACACAACTAAACTATCATTCATCCATTGGTCTCCAATTTGATTACGCAGTCGATTCTTCACAATATTCATAGCAGAAAATACTCTTTCAACTGTAGCAGTAGCAACCGGAAGAGTTAATCCTAAAGTCACAAGCATGTAAACTAACGGATACACTTTATTTCTTTTGGTCACAACCAACTTCAATGCAAGTTCGCCAAGTCCCTTCAATTCTCCAAACTCCTTGTTAGAACGCATATCAACAATATAGTTTCGAAGCTGATCATCAAGTGCCATGAGTTCTAATTTTGAAAAATCTTGAGGATAATACTTAGCAAACCGAATTAATTTATCCTTGTCAAAAGTAGAGAATGAATCATCGGGGCATAAACATGATAAACAAAGGAGTAACTCTGTACTTACCTCAGAAAACTGATCATTCAATTCTTGAAATTGCATATCAATGACAGAATAATATAAATCCACACGGAACCGATGAAAATTTGTCATTTCTTCAGCATTACGCCTTGAGCGACCTGGGCGTACAAACACACTATCCATATCAGGAACATCAATATCATGCTTTTGACAAAAAGAAATGACTTCATCCAAAAAAGAATCCCACTCATTGTCCCTCATGTGTTGGAGTCTCTGTTTGCATACTGACACTAAAGTCATGGCATTTATAATATCCTGATCTTTTCTTTGCAATGCCTTAGACAATTCATTTGAAATCCCTAAAATAGTTCTCATGAGATGTAGATTAAATACAAACTCAAAGGACTGCATTGAGTCCAATAAATTATCAGCCTCGCATCTTTGTTCACGTGTTGATCCATCAACCGAAATCATTTCAATGACATCAATTATAGGTGAGAACATCAAAATCAAACTAATCAAAGTACGATAATGCGATCCCCAACGCGTCTACCAAAACGCACAATAGTAATTTGTTGATTAAGACCCCGTCCACTTGAAATCTCACCATTACTGAGTGCTTCAGAAATAATGGCTTCTTGTTTCTTTCGAAGAATATCACAACGTTTAGAAGAAGCTCCAACAATATTCACCACGCTAGAGACCAATTAAAGAGTGACTGGACTTTCTTGTGCTTTTTTGCTATGGCTACTAGAGCTAATTGTAGTTGATGAGCAAAACAATGAATATAAAAGGCACTTGGATTCTCTTTCAAAATAAGTGTTTTGAGACCATTGAACTCACCTTGCATATTACTTGCCCCATCATAACCTTGACCTCTCAATCTAGATATACTCAACCCATATCTTGAAAATAATTTATCTATCGCCGTTTTGAGTGATAGAGCTGTAGTACTAGAAACATGTTCAATCCCAATAAAACGTTCAACCACATGTCCCGTCTTATCCACATAACGTAAAACAACAGACATTTGCTCTTTCACTGAGATATCTTGAGATTCATCAACTAAAATTGAAAAGAATGCATCATCAATATCTTTGATGATAACATTAACCGTTTCAACAGCTGCAACACTTAGAAGATCCTTCTGAATCTTTGGTGATGTTAGTTTGTGATTTTTTGGAGCATTTTTCAAAGTGACAGCCTTAATCCCTTCATTATGATCAGCTAGAAACTTCAACTGTTCAAGAAAGTTACCTTGATTATTTGACTCATCACACTCATCATGACCACGAAAAGCTTGTCCTTGACGTAAAAGCAGTCGAATACAATCAATGGATGCATTCAAACGAATTCGATATGCACTCCGGGCTTGTTTTGACTGCTTGAAGAAAGCTGTCTCAATATGTTGCTCTTGATTCATCAAGGCTTCACAATTGCTCCGGGCTTGATTGTGTGCACTATGGACGTCTCCAACATGAACTCCAAGTCTATCCTTCTTTTTAAAATTTTGGAACCCTTCTTTCACAAAAGCATCACCACTTCCTTGTTCCCCATTGTTTGATCCGAAAAGATAACAATATAAGCAAAATGCAGCATTCTTGCTTATACTATATTCTAACCAATCACCATATTCATTGAACCAAGCAGGAATGAATCGCCTAGATTTTTTACGTGGAAACATATGGCTCCGAGGCTGACACGGACCTCTCTGCAAGTATGCTCTTCTTATTTGATCTTGAAGATTAACATTGTAATCCATTATTGGAGTTCTTAATCCGGGATCCGTGGGAAGTTGTGCAATATCAATATGCTCAATACTTGCTTCCTTTGCTTCATCATTTTCTTGGGGGAAACGAGTGTCATCAATACTTGCTTCCTTTGCTTCATCATTTTCTCCAAGTCCAATAGTAGCATCCTCAACCCTTGCTTCATTTGTCTCAACATTTTCTTCAATATAAATTTCATCAACGTGTTGTTTCTTTGCCTCAACATTTTCTTCAATAGAATTTTGAGATACTCGTTTAAAAAACCTCAACATCTTCCTACAAATCAAACAAAGAAACGCATAAATATCCTAGAAATGCATAAACAAATCAAACAAAGAAATCACTGCAATGACAAATGTGAGAGTGAGATAACATTAACAATTTAACAATGCTGCTCATTAGTCATTAGTAGCTTCATCAATTGGATTTCAATGACAATAATATTATACAAATACAATAAGTCAATAAGGCAGCTTCCTGCTTCCTTCAGCAGTGGCCACTGAAATCTGAATACTGATGACTGACCACAACAATACCAAAGAAATTGGACCAAGCTAATTGGCTAAACTGAAACGCCTAAACCATTCAAAAACTTGATCTAGAAAATTTATCAGATTTTCAAAACCCAGCATTGATTCCTATTTCCTAAATCCTAATCGATTTCATCTTGAACAGAAGGGAAGAGAAGTTTCATCTTCCAGACAGGAGATACAGAGAGATTTTTAAAAACAAATATTGACCAAAAAATTACATCACTCCATTAGATACAAATCACGTGATTCACGTCTGTAGAAACCAATCCGAAGGGCGAAGACGAAAGTCAGTAAGTCACGCAACATTTCCAATTTTCCAATCCCAACTCTCGCATCTCCTCCAGACTCCAGTTGGCTACGTACTTTGCTTGCAATTTCCTCCTCGTTCAGTCCTTCTTCTCCCGTGTTTCTCAATCTTCTTGCACACAGCACCCACATATATATTCTAATATATTATACACATATTTATTAAAAACTTGCACTAGAGTCTAGAATGAGTTTTACCTCGTGTAGTTGTGTTCGCTCTTCACTGTGTGTGTCGGAATCGCTCGGATTTTTCAGCCAGGCTAGCAGCGGGATTTGAAATCGGGGGAAAAGGGAAAGGGGAGGGTGGAGAGTGGGCTATAGTCTTTTATCAATTGACGAGCTTGGGCAGTTGGGCTGCTGGGCAGTTGGGTGGGCTTCTTTTTTATTTTTGTTGAAGTAAATTTTTTTTTTTGGCCCAGTTGGCTTATTGAAGCCCAAAATTTTTTTTGGCCCAGTGGGGGCGGCTGCCCCCACTGGGCCCTGAATGGGTCCGCCCCTGCCCATAAGCCTGCAGAAAGCTCACTCAAGTAAATAGGATTCCCCATTTCTGTTAGTTGTAGATGCAGTGCCCTTTGGGAAATTGCCATTTCCTATGACCGGTGGCCGTGGCGTTGGGAAAATGAAAACCAGCTTAGGGAAATTGTCGTTTCTTGTGATTGGCGGCTGTGTCGCGCCACTACCACTCCCTCCTTCATTTCCTCCGCTCTCTCCACCTCATCGGCCAACAGCGGTGGTGGCAGAGGCCGCAAAGGCTCCAACATATTCCAGTTTGCTGATAATGGCATCGAAAATCCCGAACCTGAGAACTCCAAAGATGAATCCCCAACAAACTCATGGCGGGCCAATGGCCATTAAGATCCCCAACAAACTCATGCCAGGCCATACCAATGTACCTTCAATTTCTGATTCTTCCGTGCCAAATTCTTGAGGAGAATAAGAAATAATTTTATTTTATTTTGAGGATGAGAAGAAAAAATTGAAGGTGGGTTTTCCAAAAAGATAAATGTTCTTGAGAATTGTATTGTTCTTGAGCACTGTGAATACTGGGATTTACCTCTCCTCCATTTTCTGTCCTTCTAGCCCTTCAGCCATTGGGCAGAGAGGAGTTTCTGGTTTCTGGTTCTTGAAATAATAGTTATCTTTAATTTTTTTTTCATTCAATTGTAAAACCTAAAATGATAAAACTTACACATGCGATTTGAATTTTTAAAATTGTTGGTGTAAAAATGTAGATCAAAATGCAACGCCAGCACCGGCGGGGAGTTGGGAGGTGTTTATTGTTTTATTGTAAAATTTGTGATTTAGGCCTAAAAGTTTCAAACTTCAACTATTTTGGTCCTTTAAGTTCCAATTAAAGTGAAAGGTCATTCGGTGACCATTTGTGCAACCAAATGATACTTTAGTGACCGTTGGTGTAAGTTTTAAATTTCAGTGACTGTTTTGTGATTTTGACGTAACTTCAGTGACCATTTGTGAAATTAACCCAATAATAATATAATACGTAAAATTCTTTCTTCTTTGAAGTAATAATAACATGATTGCATTCCCAAAATCCCATAACCCACCCATGGTTCACTAGGTGTAGATGACGGTGTGTATAAACTTGAGGTAAAGCTTTAGATTTAGTCTGCTTACAAGTTATACATCGACTACAAACTCTATCAACATCACTTTTCATCTTAGGCCAATAAAAATGGTCCCCCAACATCTCTAAAGTCTTTTTAACCTCAAAGTGTCCCATCAATCCACCACTATGTCGGAAATGTCTCTACAAACTCCATCCACTTCACATGCTTTTTGTTCAGCTTGTCTTGACCTCACAAATGCTTCAATGATTCATGATCCGTGTATATCACAAACTCCTTAGGCCACAGGTAGCGCTGTCATGTTTCCAAGGCTCGAACAAGTGAATATAACCTCTTGTTATATGGATAATTAAGTGCTGCTCTACTTAACTTCTCATTGAAGTACGCAATTGGTTTCTATCTTGCATCAAAACAATACCAATACCTATTCCCGACTCATCATGTTCAATCTCAAATTTTTTTTTATCAAAATTAGGAGGTGCTAAAACCGGTGTCTTACACAACATTTCCTTAATTATATTGAATGCATGCTCTTGTTCATCACCCCAATGAAATCCCACACTTTTTTTTAACAATCTCTGTGGGTGGTGTAGTAATTGTGCTAAAGTCTTTTACAAAACGTCTATAAAAACTAGTCAATCTGTGAAAACTCATAACTTCAGTTATGCTTTTAGGTGTGGCCATTCTTTAATAGCGTTTATTTTCTCTTCATCAACTTCTATCCCATTAGCACCCACCACAAATCCTAAGAAAGCAATATTTTTCATGCAAAATATACACTTTTTAAAATTAGCATAAAGTTGTTCTTTCCTTAAAACCACAAGTACACTTTTAAGACGTTCTACATGCTCATTAAGGTATTTGCTACATACTAAAATATTATCAAAGTACACAACAACAAATTTACCTATAAAAGCATGTAAGACATGATTCATTAAGCGTATAAAAGTGGTCGGTGCATTAGTGAGTCCAAATGACATAACTAACCATTCATATAACTCATATTTAGTTTTAAAAATAGTTTTCTACTTATCACATTCCTGCATTCGAATTTGGTGGTATACACTTTTAAGGTCAATTTTACTAAACATGCAAACACTATGCAATTCATCCAACATACCCCATCTAACCTAAGAATAGGATGACGATAATTTACGGCAATTCATCCACTCACATCCTCCAAATTCCATCCTTCTTCGGCACAAGTAACACTGGAACGGCACATGGACTCGTGCTCTCCCTCACGTACCCCTTGCTCATCAATTCATTCACTTGCCTCTAAAGCTCGTTTGTCTCTTCGAGGTTACTTCTATAAGCTAGTCGGTTTGGAATGACAGCTCCAAGAACGAAGTCAATTTGATGTTCAACGCCTTAAATAGGTAGTAATCCACTAGGCATGTCCTCCGTAAACACATCGTCAAATTCCTACAATAAAAATATAGTCAAATTAGAGAGGGGTATGTTTAGAGGTGGCAATTGAGCCAAGCGGCTCGTCGGCTAGCCCGCTCGGCTCATATTGTTCACGCCCACGAGCCGCTCGGGCTCGTAAAAAAACGAGCCCGAGCACGAGCCGAACTAGGCGAATCGTGTGATGAGCCAGCCTACTCGGCTATTCACTGTAGTCGAGCCAACTCGTGGGTATTTAAAAAAATAAATAAATAAAAATAAAATAACAGCCACGAGCTGCTCGGCTCGTGGCTCACCAAAAAAATAAAATAATAAAATTTTAAAAAGTCATTGACCGTTCTGGTCACTGAATTAAATTTAGTGACCAGAACGGTCACTAAATTTATTAAGCGACCGTTTTGGTCAAACTTTTTTTTTTGGTTTCTATAAATATCCACGTAAATCAAACTTTTTTTCCACCAATATCAATTTATATTCTCTCATTATCTACTCTATACAATTTACATTCTCCAATCTCCATTTATTTATTAACAATATCATTCATTCATTCTCTAATCATCTTCTACATTTCTATATTCAATTTCTATTATTCATAACAAATGGATTCACGATCATTTGTTGAAAACTTGTTCGGTATGGAGAACGAAACACAAACACCTACCCAAAATCAATTTGAGAATGAATTCTCCGGTCTCAATGAATTACCAATTCCAGAAAATATTGAAGATTACAACGTTCATGAAGGTAGTCATCCAATTGATTTGGATTACGTTGATGTTGATCCTAGTGTTCTAATTGATTTGGAACAAGATGAAGAGCCTACGTCAAATATTCTCGATGCAAGAGGGAAAAGAAAGAGGAAGAACAATACAAAATGTTGGGACCATTTTAAATTGGTCCAAACCGGTCGTTTGGTTGATGGAATCCCCGAAACCAAAGCATTATGTAAATACAGCCAACAACGACTGACATGGTAAAGAGGCATTGGAACTACTCACCTCAATCATCACTACAAAACATGTGTGACCAAACATGGGTTTCTTCTAGCTGGTCAAACTCAACTACAGTTTGGTTCTCCAGGCGTCAGTGGTACTACGCCACTTTCTGCATGGATGTATTCAGATGAAGAAGTTCAAACGGGAATGGTGAAGTTTGTTGCCGGGTCTGAGTTGCCACTAGCAATAACGGACAACCAACATTTCATGAACTATGTCAAAACATATCTTCAGCCAAGGTACGTTGGGATAAGTCGAAATACTCTCCGTGCTGATACAATTAATATTTTCTTCATACAAAACAACTATTGATAAATGATTTAGAGAAATATGGGGGTGTAATATCTTTAATTTCTGATATGTGAGAAGTAATTAATAAGAGAGGTTACATTGCTGCAACTGCACACTATATAGACCCACTTTGGATCATGCATAAAAGAATTATTACTTTTAAAATTGTTGAGTACCCGCACAACGCCCAAACTATATTTAATGCTATAATAAATATAGTTAAAGAGTATAAATGCGAGAGCAAAATTCGTTCTTTTATGTTTGACAATGTTACCGTAAATAAAGTTGTTATCGATAAATTGCATAGAGTACTTCAACCCGATTTTGGTGGTTATTTATTTCATATTCGATGTGTATGTCATATTTTTAATTTAGTAGTACAAGACGGTTTAAAACACGTTAAAGATGAAATTGACCGAATTAGGAGTGCACTTATATATATCACGATTACACCTAGTCGAAAATAAGTATTTGAAGAATTTTGTTCAGAAAATGGAATGACAAATACCAAAACCTTTATTACTGACGTAGGCTATAAATGGAATTTCACTTACTTATTATTAAAATCATATGAAGGTTTCGAACATTTAATTACTGAATTTTATAACAATAGGCATGTTAGAGATGAAGACGAAACTATCTTGAATGAAATCGATTGGAATATAGTTCTTAAAATAAAAATAAAAATTGACGACATTTTATGATTCTACAAATATATTGTCTGGCGTTTATTATCCTACAAGTTGTATGGTTCTTGAACGTCTTTATACAATTGTTAGGACTTTTAAAAGATTTCAAAATGACCCCGATTTTCATGCAGTTATATATTCCATGGAATTAAAATTCAGAAAATATTGGAAAGAATTACCTATGTTATTTCTTTTAGCATGCGTCATGGACCCTCGATATAATTTATCGGATACTAAATTTGTAATTGATAAATTTCAAATTCTTTAACTTTTAATATACTTATTACTCATAGGAATTTGGAAGAAACATTACGTGAAATGTACGAATTATATGCTTCACGAATGGGTACACATATTACTCGTGTACCCACATCTACTCCTCCCACTAATCAAACGGATGACGACGATTTAGTTTTAGATTTATTCGAAAGCATGAACTCATATAGATTTAATTCATTTGCATATGTATGTGGTTCATCTGGTGGTGGTAGTAGTAGTTTGTCATCCACTGTATGTACTCAAACTTCGAGTAATAGTCCAAATGCATTGCCATCTGAATTAATCGATTACTTTCGTCATACTTTGCCTACTAACAAAGAAGTTAAGAAAAATTCAGAAGAGGTAATTAAATTTTGGGGCGATAATGAACGTCGATGGCCAGTAGTTTTTGCAATGGCAAAAAATCTACTAATACCTCCTGTTAGCGCTGTAGCTTCGGAGTCTACTTTTAGTGTAGGGAAGAGGGTTCTCTCTGAGGTTAGGAGTCGACTAACAGAAGATATTTTGAAAGCATTAATGTGCGTGAAAGATTGGGAAGACGCTAATTATCGAATTCAAGATAAATATGTCGAAATTGCCTATAACCAAGTAAGTGATATTTAATTTCACCATAATCATCACAAAATTTAATTTTCATATATTTATAATATTTTTTTAAAAAATTGTACACGTAACAAGTTGTTCGTGTACAATTTTTAACTCTGTCTACTAAAAATTGAAGTAGTAGGTCCCAAGTCAAGATAAAGGAAGAGGGTCTATCTTTATTTTTTTATTTATAAAAAATAAAAATGTTTTGAAAAATGTATATTTAAAAAATGGTTTATAAAATGTGTTTATACTTTACAAATATTTTTTTTAAGTTTAAGTATAAAATGATAAACAAAAAACATATTACTCAAATAACCCAACAAAACAATTTTTGTTCTTATTTTTTAAAAAATTATAAAAATTTTTGAAAATGTATATTTAGAAATTAATCACAAAATGTGTGTGTGTGTGTGTGTGTATAAACGAGCCAAGTCGAGCGCTCGACTTGTTTGGGCGAGCTCGGGCACGAGCCGAGCTCGCCTAAAAGCCCACGAGCACGAGCCGAGCTCGTGTTGGCATGGGCCGAGCTCGGCTCGGCCCATTGCCACCACATGGTATGTTAGGTTCCTCAAAATTGAGGAATGATTCCTTATAAACCAACAATATCATTTGTTGTCTTTCATTTATTGTCTTTTTCAACTCACTCCCCTTTACAAAGAAATTTACTTTTGGCTTTTCTCTCCTCTCAGAAGACTCTTTTTCTTTTCCCTCATGTGGCTTCCCTCTCTTTTGCTCTCCACTAGCCACCTAAACATTTTCTCTTGTGCTCAACATCTCACTATTTTCTTTCTTTTTTTCTAATTCTTTCACTCTTATTTCTTCCCCATTTTTTAATTTGATTTGGTCTTCATTCACTTCTGCCGGTGTCAATGGCGCAAGGTTAATGGACCTCACATCCTTAACAAAACTATATCGATTCTTGTACCTATCATAAATGACCTTCCTATCATATTACTATGGTCTACCCAACAAAATATACCATGCATGCATAGGTACCACATCACACATAATTTCATTCTTATATCTACCAATGGATAAACTAATCAACACCCTCTTATTCACCTTAACTTTTCCACTATCATTCAACCATTGTAACCTATATGGCCTAGGGTTTCTCAATAAGGTTAATCCCAAATTTTCAACAAGATTTGTGCTAGCCACATAAGTACAACTTCCACCATCAATGATCATGCTACATACCGTGTTGTTAACATGGCATCGTGTATGAAATATGTTTTCCCTTTGCTGCTCCAAGTTATTTGTCTTGATTTGAGTGTTGAGAGCTCGCCTCGTGACCAGTAACTTGCTACAGCAAATTCAGTGTCATTTCCTTTACTAACCTCTTCCAATACCGACATGCTTTCATAATCATCATCACTGTCACTCACCACATCTCCAATATATACTATCATCATTCTTTTATTTGGACATTGAGAAGCGATGTATCCAGTTCCCAAACACCTGAAGCACTTGATATCCCGATTTCTAGCTGGTTGTGGCTCTGTTTTAGGAGTTGTTCTACTAGCTTCATCATCTTTTCCATTTGATAGTTCAGTCCTTCCTTTTGCAACAGCTCCATCACCTTTGTTATCCCACTTTGATTTCCAAGATGAATTAGACCCCAAAGTACCCAATGGTTGCCTAGTTGTCCCCTTCCTCTTCAACTGTTTCTCCACCTTCATGGTCACATGCAACATGTCTTCAATTTCCTAATAATGCTGTAACTCCACAACATTAGCAATGTCTCTATTCAACCCATTTAAGAAACAAGTCATTGTGGTTTCCTGATCCTCTTCCACATTCCCCCTAATCATCAAAATTTACATCTCTTTATGGTTGTCTTCCACACTTTTCGGCCCCTGATATAAACCTTACAATTTTTGGTGCAACTCCCTGCAATAGTGACTAGGCATGAACCGCTTCCTCATGATAGTTTTCAACCCATCCCAAGTATTAACTGTTCGCTCCTGATTTTTCCTCCTTGATGTAACCACTTGATCCCACCAAGTTATAGCGTAGTCAACAGACTCAAAAACTGTAATTTTCACCTTCTTCTTCTCCGAATAATTATGGCAATAAAATATTAACTCCATATTCTTCTCCCACTATAGATAAGCATCCAGATCACTCATTCCCTTAAACGGTGGAATTGATATTTTAATATTGCCCATATTTTCATCCACTTCATCTCGAAAACGACTTCTATCTCTTCTTTCAAACCTACCTCATCTACTTCTCATTCTACCCATATCACCCACCATTGATGTACCATCATCCATATCACTACTAAATCCATAATCATCATGCACATTCATCATAGGCTCCCGCCTATCCGATCTCCTTGCATTTTATTGTTCCCTATGAAGGTTTTCCACCGATGTATCTAACATATCAAGCATTTCACTCACATCCCCAAGCACCCGTTCAAACTGCCTTATTACATCATTCGCAATGTGATTTTAATTCGACTGCCTATTCGAACTGGAACCCTCTCTGTCCGACGTCCTAATTCTATGGAGTTCCTGCCTTACTAATGATCGCTTGTGTATCACTCAATTTTTTTTCCCTCTATTAATTTCGGCACTCTGCATTTTACCACTCAATGCTTTGGCCCAAATACTTCAAAGAAAAAAAAAGAAAAGATGAAGAATGACTAAAAACACGAAAGAAGTGAAAGGATGAAGAATGAATTCAATGAACTATTCAATAACGTAAAATGGAATAAATTTTGAATGATCCCCTTTTTGACTCAAAACTGAAATTTAAACTGCTGAAAATTTTCGGTAATAACAATACCTTTTTCGAATTTTTTTTACCTCGAGAATTCAACTACAAATTCAGCAAAACAAACGAAATTTGATTTGGACTTGTAATTAGTCTGAAAAACAAATTTGACTCTTTTTTTTTGTAATTTTTTGGATCAAAAGTCAAGAAATAAGGGACAAGAAGAACGTGAAGAACAATGAAAAAAAGAAAAATAAGACTCAAATAAGAAACAAAAGATATAGCCTGATTATTTTGGATTCTTGCTCTAAAACCAACTTATGAGAACCACGTAGCAACGAACACTACACAATCCCCAACAAGATTGAAGATCTCAAGAAAATCCAAAAGATAATCCCGATTTTGAGTTTGAACCAAGAATTAAATTAATCAAACAACCAAACAAAAACAGTGTTTGAAAAACCTCTGATTATACAATACGCTGATCCGCACTCGGTGTTGAATGCCACGAGAATCATCTTAATAAGTTCAAATTGTTCTAAGAAAAATGAAGTTGAAAAGCACAATAGCCTCTCGATTATATCTTAATAATAATTTGTCAAAATGTTCATACATTAAATAATGAAGTCCTATTTATACTAATGGCCAGAAAACCTAGTAAAAACGTAATTAGATTACAAAATATTGTAAAATTGGAAAGAAAGTAGAGTTCTTGTCTAACAAGGAAATTCGCGAAAAAATGAAAGTTTCCTGCCAACTTGTTCTCTGCGTGTATCTATACGACTGCAAGCCCAAAAGTACCGTGGGCCCATGTAGCCTTGTGCATAATTTTATACCATTTATGGAATGTAATCATGAGCGAAAATTCGACAATCGAGCTAAATGTTATGCTAGTTTTCATCCATGCTGCTTGAATCGAGTTGATTCATTTGGTTTCTTCTTCTGAACCCAACATGAAACTTGTTCCTTGACTTGTTAACTTTGAAACTCCGTCCAATATAGCTTGAGCAAGCAATTTCATCGCCTCTTTGACCCGCTTTGCCCTCGAACGTGTCATCGGGCCTCCTTCGATAATCAACGGATCATGTCCCAGGCTTGTCCTCATTGCACTCGACTCCTAGATCATATCAGATACTGAATACCATTTATTTGACTTTGTGTTACATGAAAATTGTCGATAAAAGTGATGATATTTTTTACAATTATGTCTAGAATTTTTTCCAATTGTAAAAAAAAAGCAGGAAAACCAAAATCCACTGAAAAGGTGGGAAAGGAATTCATCAAAAAAAAAAAAAGGAAAAAGTGAACACATGAAGGAAATTGAGAAAATGATTTATGTGGAAAATTTCTCCTACCAAACAAGGCAAAAGCTAGAAAATGGAAAATAAATTTTTAATTCTAGAGAAAACAAATGCTATCAACACATGTCCTAAGAAAAAATCAATAAAGAGACAAAAATGGAAGAGAGAGAGAGAGAGAGAGAAGAACATGAAGATTTGCTGGAGATTGTGGTGTAAGAAAAAAAATTAAAAAGATAAATTTTTTGTAATTTTATTCATGCCATTTTAGTAAATAAAAAAATATTTAAAAGTGTTGCGTAACAAAAAAAGAAAAAAAAAAGAAAAAGAAAAAGAAGAATTAGGGTGACCTAAGATAAAAAAAATGTAATACATCTTCCAAAAGTACATCTCTACCTGCTCCTCTAGCCCACGTAGGGATGTCAATTCGAACTGTTAAAATCGAAAACTGTGGTTAATTGAATCGAATGAGGCGGAAAAAATCGAATCGATGGTGTAATGGGGCAGTTACGATTTTGATTTGAATGAACCGCTTCATTTAGGAGCGGGTATGTTATTTAGCGATGATGCCCCGCCCAAAACCGATTACCCGTTAAAAAGTTGGACAATTGGACTTTCCATTATTCTTTCTCAAAATTAATTGGACAATTTTGGTAATTGGGATTCCCAAAATTTTTGCCCAAACAACATTAGGTAAAACTTAACCCAACCCACTGCCCAGATAGCCCAATTTCAATATATCATACACGTTAAATTAAAACTTAGGTTTACAGTCTCCAGACTACACTTCTCCTCCACTCAAATCCATCGCCACCTTCGCCAGTTCCGCGTATGGTATAATTTCATGTTTCTCAAGTGCTTGTATTGTGCCTTAAGTTTGGTAAATAATTTTGTGCATCAAATTCTTAGGTTAACCAATTTCGATTTTGAAGACATGCAGAGTTGTTATTTTTCCTAGGTTAAGTAACTTGATTTCGAGTACTAATAACTGCAGATCCAGCTTCATGGCTGAATCAGCGAGTGCCGGCCATGCGTTTGACTTAATTATTGTTGATAGTTACAAAATTACAAATAAATTTTTCCTCTTCTAAGGAAAAAGAACCTCAAATGAATCAGCGTTTAGTACACGTGGTAGATTTGTGAGTCCACACAGAAATAGACTTCACCCGAAGACTGTAGAATTTTTAATGTGTGCTCTAGATTGGCTTTGAACTGATATTCATGGTAGGATTTATTGTTTTATATTTGTTATTCAAGCATTTTCTTTTATTGCTATTTTTTTCTCTATTGTGTGTAGAAAATTATGATCCATCAAACTCCGAAACTTACGCAGGATTTAGTGATTAGGACATTGACGAAGAGGTACATGTTTTGATTTAAAGTTTCAGTTAAGACCATTTTTGGTTAGGTGACATGGTTGTATTATTACTCTAATTACATTTCTTATTTACTATATAGGAAGCAACTTTGAATCTTGACTTTTGCCCTATGCTAGTAAGAGTTGTGGGGAAGAATGAAGAATGACATATACTAGTAAGAGTCTCGACCCATGTTGATAACATTGTTTGCAAAATTCGAATTTTGCATTTGGAAGTTGGGATATTGTTTGCATTTTCATTTGAGATGTTGTTTGCTAAATTAACTTAGTATTATGTTTTTGTTTTTATTGACATTTTTTCATAATTTTTTTTTTTTCAATTTAACGATTGGAGTTTGGACTTATAAAAAATAATTTATTTTCGTAGTTATTAACCGAACCGAACCGAACCGAGATACGAGCCCAACCGAACCGACTTTCATGGTTATAGTGCAGTTATGGTATGACCAAAAATTTGGTGGTGCGATTATGATTTTGGCCGAATCGACCCCGAACCGAACCGTTGCCATCCCTAGGCCTACACCCCCGCTAACCTTTACTTTATAATAGGGTTGTCAATGAGTCACGAGCCGAAACTCGAAGCTCAGGCTCGATTCAAGTAAAAATTGTTCGGGTTTTTTTTTTCACAAGCCGAGCTTTTATTCGATCAAAATTTTAGGCTCGACCAGAGCTTTTGGCTTGGGCATTTACAAGCCGAGCCGGTTTCAAGCCGAATCAGCTTGATTCTTTTTACTTTTTCTCTTTTTTTTTTTAATATTCACAGCAGCCTGCAAATTATTATTTGTTTTTTTAACTTTTTTTTTAAAACTTGGCTGAGTTGGCTTGGCTCGTCCGGGCCAAAAATGGCCCGTGACACGGGCTGGCTCGAGCTTAAGCCGTGGCTCGGTGGTTTTGCTCGGCTCTCGCTTTTTCCCAGCGGGGCCATGGGCAACCCGAACCGATGAGCCATTTTGACATTCATACTTTACAAAAACCACCACCATCAACACCACCTCCGTCACACCATGCAGCTGCCGATCAACTCGGACCCTCCCTTATTGATTTGCCAAATTTACTTTTTAAGTATAGTATGCATTATCTGCCATGTACATAAATTGAACAAAAACTCGTCATTTTTCCTTATTTTTCTCTAATTGAAAAGCAAAGATTTCTGAAATAACCATCAAATAAAATTGTTTGAAGATGTCATCAATAATATGACATAGTAATATTTGATCATATTTCTTGAATACGTTCTTGATACTTAAAGTCAGCCAAATTGATAAAGGATACACAGAATAGATCGAATTTGTATGCATACGGTTATGATCAATATTGAACTTGTGCTACATGTACGTAATAATTTATGGAATTAAACAACATGAAATCCAGTGTAAAATCTCCACTAAATAAATCTCATGTATGAATTGATAATAATAATAAAAAAAACTATCTAGCAAAAATTATACAAAAAATTTCGAGTCCCATGATTGGAGATCAGTTTCTTGCTTTTCTTGATTAGATTTTTGGCACGATGAAGACGATCATGAGAAGTTAACTCTCGGCCTTGATAATGGCAAGAAGACGATTGAACCTCTCGGGGGTGATACTAGGCATCGATATGGGTTCCGAAGGATTGTATTCTGCTGCATAGTGATCGAGTACAGTCTTTAACATTGGAGATTTTGAAACTGGTACCCAAAATTCCTTGCGCTTTTCCCCCACGTAAACTGGGAAGAACCCACGACGAAGACGTACCTTCTTCCCATCATTCGTGTCATCAATCAATAGCTCGTATTCGTCACTTTTTTCGTTCTTGAAACATAACTTCTTCACCGACTCACCGAATTTCCCAAAAAGAGTCGTCATCTTCTTTAATTCAAGGTACTCTAATTCTATCGCTCAGATTTGAGGAAAAAAAGGAATTTGTATTGAATGGTTATGGATTCGAAAATCTTGAGAGCAAAGTGAAATTTACAAGAGAAGAGCAGATATATTTATAGCCGTGGAGGCATAGATTGGATAGGACTCCTATTTCTACACTGAAAGAAATTTGCAAATTATGCATAGCTTTAAAGTCGAGATATACTTTAAACTATAACTGAATTATGCACAGAAATAAATTTGTAAATATTCCGAGTTAATATCTTAATTTTTGTTTTTATATCAATTTAAAGACTTTTATCAGCTATATCGCAGAAATAAATTTGTAAATATTGATGTTTCATTTCTATTGTCTAACTAATTAATAATGCATCTTGTTGGACAAGTCGTATATTCTTGTTACCCAATAAAAATCAATTAATCCAATCCGACGTGATTAATTAAAAATATTAAATTTATTTACAAAACTTAGCGCCCGTTTGGCCCCCATTATGCCCTCATTTGGCTCCCATTAAAATTATAATTCATTTTTATCTCTTTTTTTTTTATCAACCACACATTCTCCAATAAAATAATATTACATGTAATTCAATAATTTTTTATTTTTTTTTAACCACACATTTTTCAAAAAAAAAAAATACTATTCCAACCATTAAAATTCCAAATAATGGAGGCCAAACAGAGGCATGAGATTAATAGTAATTTTTTGGAGAATGTATAGTTAAAAATGAAGAAAAGATTTTGAATTTACGTGTAATATTATTTTATTGAAAAATATGTACTTGATAAAAAGAGAGAAAAATAAATTATAATTTAATGAAAAATAATGGGGCCAAATGAGGCTTAATGGGTCCCTAAAATTGTTTCAAAAAATTAGTCATCTCTCTTTTCGTCTCTCGTCATCCACCTTCGACAACTCACAATTGCTTCCTCCTCCCTATTTTCTATTGAATATAGGGGACTACAGCTCACTTTAGGCTCGTTTCTATCAAAATTCAAAACACATCGCCATCGTCCAATGGATTAGTACTCTCCACAGTTCTTTACTTTTCTCGAAGTTTGTGCAAATGGGCTACATAAAAATATTTCGGAGCGATCAACTCTACAATTGATATACCTTCCGTTTTTGGAAGTCATGTCTTTTGATGCAAGGTGTTATCATGTTAGTGATGGGGCTTGCAATTGGGTAATTGATTTTCTGGGACGACGGCGATGGTGTAGTGGAGGAGGTGGATGATGAGAACTCGTGAATATTTTTGAATCTTTGAAAGTAAAAAGTCAACCAACCCAACCCAACTCAAACTCACCCAACCTCGATTAGTTTGGAGTGGGTTGAATTTCAACTATAGACGAGTTGATTGGGTTTAATTCTTCATCAAACAAAATATGTGGGGTTGGGTTTGAGTTGGGCTCAAAATTGATCAAATACAACCCATGTCCAGCTCTGAAGTGGTGCTTGGTTCATATGAAGTCAAATCGTGTAAAACAATACTTGCTACACTACTTGGGCTTGTGCATTTTTAGTTGTGAAAATTACATAAACCGTATTTTTTTAAGTTACTATTTCAAAAATCAAGTATAGAATTTGTTTTTACAAAAATCGGTTGTTAATTCAAAATTTTAATATTAATAATAATACTTTAAAATCAAATTAATATATATACTCACCATACCTCTACCCCCACCAAATTTCATTTCTATACCCTAATTATTTTCCTCTCTACGTCTCTCCCTTCTCTCTTTTTTCTTTACCACGCCTAACCACCACCAGAGGCGAGTGTCTCGCACGATGCCTTCGATGTGACCACCACACTACGCAAGTCGCTGTAGCAACGGTGCTTAAGATGTTGCTGGGTGACGTTGCTTTGAGAGCTGCATATCATCTCCAGCTCCAATTAGATTTGTTTTTGCAGTGGCTTTCAGGCTGGCGTGGTTTTCAACATCGAGTCATCTCAAACATCTCCGACTATGATTAGATCTATTTTGCGATGGTTTTCATGCTATCGTTGCAGTGGTGATGAGGTGCTGGCGGTGGTAGTGATGCTCCTTGTAGTGGTAGTGGTGGTGGCGATCGTGGTGATTTTGGATCTGATTTTTGGGTCGTGGTCGTGGTGTTGGCTGCAGTGGTGATGTGGTGGTGATGTTAGTGATGGTTGTGGTGGTCGTGGTCGTGGTCATGGCGGTGGTCGGGGCGGTGCGGTGCAGTGGGTTGAGTGTTTGTGACCAATTATTTGATTGATATGACCAATCAATTTGTTAATGTGTGATCAATAAATCATATTTCATTAGTGAAATAGATAATTTATGGCAATAAATAATGTGACCTAAAAATTTGTTAAATTGTGATCTAGAAAAAATTTGTGACCAATTGATTTGATATTTTGTGACCATAAAATAAGTTGACTTATAAAATTTGTGATTTGTGATCGAGAATAAGTTGTGAGCTATAAAATTTATGATTTATGATTGTGACGTCTGCAATTATGACTTATACATAACTCTAATCATAAATTATATAATATTGAGACCTTAATATATTTAATTAATGAAATATATTTTTAATTAATTATTTCATAAATAAAATTTAATTAATATCTGATTTTTGAAATAATAAACTTGTTTTTTTATTTTTGAGATGAGTCATACTTAATCTTTTAGATGTGAAATTTCCCCCCTTTAGATTGTCAATATTATGTATTATATTCATGTACATAATATTTTTTTTCTTTAATTAGAAAGTGAGATTTTCCATAATAAGAGTATCTTTACAAAACACTCTTCAATATTAGAAATATATTTCACGAGATTCTTCTTCTTAAATTATTTAAATTATAGTTGTATTGATTGGCCATTATTGAAATGTGAAGCACAAACGGAGGAAGAAGGAACGGCCTGATGATCAGCAAAGAGAGAAACACTATCTGCTAAAGGATAATGGTAAAGGGCAGAAACGTCCATTCAAGAAGATGCACATGGAGGCCACGTTTTCTGTTTTACTCTGCTGTAAATTTTGTTAGATAGTTTTATTTTTATTCCTCTGCCAAGTTTGTTATCCTTGTAATGGTTCTAGATCATTCATACCTGCTGTATATATATATTGATGTAGAGGTGAACAGAAAGAATACAATATACATTATCACTTTATTATTTCAATACAAAATTCAGCTGGTTTTCTGCTGCATAATCAGCTTGCATCTCATATACATTCTTCACTTCCATTTCTTATATGGTATCAGAGCCAGAAACTATGGCTGATAATCAAAATGCCACTGTGGAAACAACTAACCAGAATGCCAACATTGAGCAAAGTTCAAACGCCAATTCAATGTCAAATGTTCACCTTAATGACCCTACCAATTCCAGCAGCCCTAACAACAACTTAGGTGCCATACTGGTCACCCATGTACTCGATAACACCAACTATTATGCTTGGGCAAGATCTATTAAAAGAGCACTTCGAATTAAAAACAAACTTGGCTTCATTGATGGAAGCCTCTCTGAACCAGGAGATTCCAACAATCTTTTGACGGAACATTGGCTACGGTGCAATGATATTGTAATTGCTTGGCTACAAAACATTATGTCTATTGATATTAAGCCTCGAACACTCTATGCTGATACTGCCCGTGAACTCTGGTTGGACCTGGAGCATCAACTGGGACAGCAAAATGCCCCACGGATCTATGAAGTGAAACAGTCCATTGCTACCCTGATGCAAGAAGAAGATAATGTAAGTATGTACTTCTCAAAGTATAAAACACTTCTTGATGAATTAATGAACTATGAATCCATCCCCAACTGCAACTGTGGGGGTTTTAAGTCAGTCATCGAGAACCAGCAGAGGGACTAGGTAATGAGGTTCCTAATGGGGCTGAGTGACTCATACAAGGCGATTAAGGCTCAAATCCTCTTGATCAAACCTTTCCCTACCTTGAATGAAGTCTACTCTATAATTCAGCAAGAGGAGAAAAGGAGGCAGATCTCAATGAACACTTTTGCTCCAGACTCTATGGCATTTGCAACTAGAGGAGGCTCTTACAGCTCAACAAGGTAGGGATTGAGAAAGTATTATTGCACTTTCTGCAAGATGGCTGGACACTCACTAGAAAGGTGCACTAAGGCCAATCTCAACAAATCATTTTGCAACCATTGTCACATGACAGGACATTCAGTAGAGAAGTGCTACAAAGTTCATGGATACCCTCCTGGACACAGGCTATATAGAAAGGGAAATACCTATGCTAGCCTAGTTTCTTTGCAAGGACAAGGAGATACTGACAGTAACCAAGCAACGTTCACCCAGGAGCAGTATGCTCAAATTCTGGCTTTATTACAGTCACAAAACAGGAAAGGCCTTACTAACACCACCCTTTCAGACGCATAAACTCACAAACTTTCTGGTATTTTATCTTGCTTATCTGCCCATGGTACAAAAACTAGTAAGAGTCTTAGCACACCATGGGTGATTGACACAGGAGCAACAAACCATATGGTCTGTTGTACTTCATTTTATAGCAGCCCTCCAACTAAAGTAACTTACTCAGTTTCCCTTCCAAATGGAGATATAGCTAATGTCACACACACAGCGACTGTCAAGGTCACATAGAAGTTGATCTTGAACAACGTTCTCTGTGTACCATCCTTCACATTCAACCTCATATCTGTTAGAGAGTTAACGAAAGCATCAAATTGTTGTCTAATATTTTTGTCCTGAAAAATGCTTTGTGCAGGACCTTTCGACCTTGAAAATGACTGGAATGGGTGAAATGAGGCAAGGACTATATCATTTGGTGCAGTCTCGAGTTTCTTCTACAGCACTAACAGAAGCTTTCTATTCCCTCTCAAACAGAACCCCTGTGTCTGCAATTATATCTAATAGAAATAAAAATTTTGATCTCTGGCATTATAGGCTGGGGCATCCTTCCTACTCTAGATTAGATTTTCTGAATGTTGATCACAATCCTAAACTTGTTAAGGAACCATGTCTTGTCTGTCCTTTGGCTAAAATGCATAAACTACCTTTCTCCATCAGTCATCATAAATCCAATAAAATCTTTGATCTCATACATTGTGACCTTTGGGGTCCTTGCACTAAAATTAGTTACGATGGATCTAAGTATTTTCTTTCCATAGTTGATGATTTTAGTAGATGCACTTAGGTCTACATGTTAAAAACAAAATCTGATGCTACTACAGCCTTGCAAGGTTTTTGTGTCCTTATTAACACCCAATTTCAGACTAATATTAAGGTAATTATGATAGACAATGGAGGAGAATTTCAAATGAAGGAATACTATCATAAAAATAGAATTATCCACCAGAAAACGTGTCGAGACACCACAACAAAATGCCATAGTAGAAAGAAAACATCAACATATTCTCAATGTTGCAAGAGCCTTAAAAAATCAAAGTTTCATTCCCATGAAATACTGGAATGATTGTGTCCTTACAGCAGTCTATCTGATAAACAGAACCCCTTCACACTTGCTCCAAAATAAGACTCCTTTTGAGCTCTTATTTCAACACAAGTCAAACTATTCACATCTTAGAACTTTTGGATGCCTTGCTTTCGCTACAACACTAGCAAGTCACAGAACTAAGTTCGAACCAAGAGCAAGGAAATGCACGTTTTTAGGATATCCTTTTGGAATAAAGGAATACAAACTCCTTGACTTTGAATCCAAAAAGATCTTCATCTCCAGAAATGTTGTGTTCTATGATGATCAATTTCCTTACAAGGACTGTAGTGCATCTGAAAATAATAACATGAGACCATCACAATCCAATCCCAATGTCTTTAAAGTAGAACACCATACTCATCCTCCTTTTATTGAGATCACTGATGAAATGATAGAAGATAGAGCTATCCATTCTTCCCCTATTAATATCACTGATGAACTGATAAGAGATGGAGCTTATGATGAAGACATTGATTCTATCCATGAATCAAACAACTATTCTGTAGAGTCCCCTTTGCCATCTAACTCTTAAGAACCTCAACAAGAGTCCCCTGATAACACCATAATTAATCACCAACCAACACGCATATCCTCAAGAGTCAAGAAGACACCTACTTATCTGAAGGAGTATATCTGTCAGCAAGCCTCATTTCACCTATTGCAGGAATTGGAAAGGGACAAAGGTCTTCACACTCCAAGTAAGTTTTTCCCTCTGAGTGCTACCATATCAAACCATAAATTGTCAGACAAACACAAAGCCTTCATAACCTCCATAACTACACACACTAAACCTAAATCATACCAAGAAGCACTAGCCTCAACTGACTGGTGTAAAGCTATGAATAATGAAATTGCTGCTTTAGAGATGAATAACACTTGGGCTGTAACAGATCTTCCTCCTACCAAGAGACCTATTGGCTGCAAATGGGTATTCAAAGTGAAGTATAAGGCCGATGGGAGCGTTGAAAGATACAAGGCTAAGCTCATGGCAAAGGGGTATACACAGCAAGAAGGTTTGGACTACCATGAAACTTTTTCACCTGTGGCGAAGATGGTGACGGTTAGGACCTTACTTGCCATTGCAGCAATAAAGGGATGGTATTTACATCAATTTGATGTAAATAATGCATTTTTACATGGAGATCTAGATGAGGAAGTATACATGGATATGCATCCTCACCATCCAGATGCAGGGATGCAAGCTGTTGAAAAGTATATATGGGCTTAAGCAATCGTCTAGACAATGGTACTCCAAACTTTCAGCCTTCATTATTGAGAAGGATTTCACTCAATCAAGGGCAGATTACAGCCTATTTACAAAAGCTAATAAGAGCTCATTCACTATCATTCTTGTCTATGTGGACGATATAATTATAGCCAGCAATGACATGGGCATCATCAACTCACTTAAAGGCATACTTAATGACAGATTCAAGATCAAAGACCTGGGGACATTGAAGTATTTTTTGGGAATTGAAGTGGCAAGGTCTGATAAAGGTATTCATATCAATCAACAAAGGTATGCTCTGGATATTCTATCAGACTCTGGAACAATAGGGTGCGTGCCAACAAAAATTCATTTAGATCAGAACATGAAATTGTCCAAGACAGATGGAGAAAAACTCACTGATCCTACTTTGTATAGGAGACTTGTTGGGATGTTGTTATATTTAACAATCACAAGACCGGGCCTATCATACTCAGTGTAACTACTAAGCCAATTCATGGGTGACCCTCGAACCTCACATTTAAAAGCTGCAAATAAAGTATTAAGGTACATAAAGGGAGCTCCAGGGCAAGGGTTGCTATTTCCTACCAATTCATAACTACAACTTAATGCTTTTAGTGATTCGGACTGGAGAGCTTCCCCGGATACACGAAGGAGCACCATAGGATATTGTGTAATGCTTGGAAAGTCATTAATTTCTTGGAAATCAAAGAAGCAAAGTACAGTGTCCAGGTCTTCAGCAGAAGCGGAGTACAGGGCAATGGCAAATACTTGCTGTGAACTTACTTGGCTTAGGTATTTATTCAAGGATTTGAAAATTGAACATCCTCAAGCTGCTAACCTATTTTGTGACAACAAATCTGCTCTTCACATAGCGGCAAACCCAGTTTTTCATGAAAGAACTAAACATATTGAGCTGGATTGCCACTTAATAAGGGACAAGATTCAAGAAGGGAATGTTGTTACTAAGCACCTTAGTAGTAATTACCAAGTTGCTGACATCTTAACGAAGTCATTAAGTTCATCACAGTTTTATCAACGTATGGACAAGATGGGAGTTGTTAATATCCACTCTCCATCTTGTGGGGGAGTATTGAAATGTGAAGCACAAACAGAGGAAGAAGGAACGGCCTGATGATCAGCAAAGAGAGAAACAATATCTGCTAAAGGATAATGGTAAAGGGCAGAAACGTCCATTCAAGAAGATGCACATGGAGGCCACGTTTTCTGTTTTACTCTGCTGTAAATTTTGTTAGATAGTTTTATTTTTATTCCTCTGCCAAGTTTGTTATCTTTGTAATGGTTCTAGATCATTCCTACCTGCTGTATATATATTGATGTAGAGGTGAACGGAAAGAATACAATATACAATATCATTTTATTATTTCAATACAAAATTCAGCCGATTTTCTACTGCATAATCAGCTTGCATCTCATATACATTCTTCACTTCCATTTCTTATAGCCATTGATAAAAATATGTTAATAAAAGATGAGAACATTTTTATTCTCTAAATCTAAAGATGCAATTTTAATAAACATAAAATATCTTGAAGATGTTCTAATCTCAATCATCGTATGTATTAAATTTCTTAGACCCAACCCAATTATTAACCCAGCCAAAGCACAGGGTCAGTTATTCGTTGTTCAACTGACGAAACAGTAGTTCAATAGTTGGGTCAATGTCAGTTCAAAAATCTAATGAAAACATATTTTTTGAAGTGAAATATGAGAAAAAAATGTTTATGCTATATTGAAAAGTGAATAGAAGGTTGAATGGCATTTCGAGTAAATTCTTAGAGCGGCGATTTCAAGTGCTCATATGCTAATATCAGGTGAAGTAATGTTAAGTTATCGTATAAAATAAAATCTATTGACCCTGCTTTTTGTAATGGTCAAGTGGACAACAGATAGAGGGCTCACTTGCATCCACGAAAACAAATTTCAACATATTTTGACCGAAGATTTGAACTGAAAAGGATGGCTTTTATAGACGTGGGAGATACTTTACGACGCAAGACAAAAATGTCAAGTACCGGCAACATGATCAAATGTGATTGCATATTTAACTAACAATCACATGCAACTCAACCAAAGTGAAAGTAATCTAAACTCAGGCAAATAAATATGAAATAAGCAAGAGAGAAGATCAGGTGTGCTTTGAAGTGTGAAAAGTCGCATTAGATTCAAATTTTACAAGAATTTTAATTTTTAGAGTTTTGGCTGAAGTGGTAGCTGTTGGATAAGAACCACGTGGCCTCATCTTCCAGGTCGAAGTCTCGCATCACTTGGTCTATTATGCATTTAATACATTGATAACGGGTTAGCCACTCTATACCTTAGGCTGACAATTCGAACATTCATTATTACAAACGTTACATCAATCATTCATAAAAATTGTCTACAGATTCTCTAAAAGATGGCAAGGGTTTCAGCCAAATGGAGCTTTGGATTGGAGCGAGAGCTTCGGTCAAAAGGAGTTTCGTATTGGAGGTCTTCGACATCAAGAGTTTCGGGATAGAAAGTTTCGACTTCTTCTTTGACTTCTTATATAGTGCTTCAGCTTCAAAGCTTCTGCTACTCAGATATTGTTTCGGCTTAGGGATTCAGCCACTTGCATACGCTTTGACTTCAGGGCTTCAGCCACTTACATAGTACTTCAGATGGAGCGGTGGAACACCGCTTTATTGTTGTTTTGCAGTAGGTGGCACCTCACTTTGGCTATGGAGCTTTTACTTACATATGGTGCTTTGTGTGAGGCATCGATTCGTCATCATTACCAATGACTTCGGTTCAATTTCTGATGACGTAGAGTATGTACTTTTGTTTAGGCATGTTCAGCCTCAGTTTTAAGGTGTTGGCTTCTTCTTCAGCCTCAATTTTAAGGTATGGGCTTTTTCTTGAGCCTTGATTTTGAGGTAGGCTTCTTCTTGAACCTCGATTTTGAGGCTTAACAATAGTTTGTCTGAAATTTGATGCGGAGATGAGGCTCTAAACTGCCGAAGTTATGCTTTTGTTTACTGAAATTTTATGTTTATGCTAAAATAGTGATAAATTGTTTTTAGGGTCATCTTTGGTGGTTTAAATTTAAGCTTCCTTTTTTATGCTCCATTCAAAAGCGCTCATGTTCCCCTGGTTCATCCATGCAAAGGATTTTCACATGATGATCAGTTTCATCCATGAGAGGCTTATGATGTTAACCTTAGAGAATTTAGAGGTGGTCCCTCTTAGGATTCAACTTTTCTTCTAGACGTTCATACTTCGCTACATAGTATTTGGCTCATCCATGCAGAGCTTCTCCCATAATGATTAGCTTCATCTATGGGAGGCTTATGATGTTGACCTTAGAGAATTTGGAGATGGTCCCTTTTGGGACCCATCTCTTCTTCGACGGTCCCATAATCATAGTGGATGATTCATCCATGCAGAGACTTCTCCTGTGGTGTTTGGCTTCATCCATAGAATGCATATGATATCAAGCTTGGAGAACTCGGAGGTGGTCTTTTTTTAGGATCTATTTCTTCTTCGAGACGCTCATACTTCTCTACATTATGGATGGTTCATCCATACAAAGACCTGTCCCATGATGATTTGCTTCATCCATGAGAGGCTTATGATGTAAACCTTAGAGAATTTGGAGGTGGTCCATTTTAGGATCCACTTCTTTTCTGAAGCACTCATGCCTCCATATATGGTGGATGGTCCATCCATGCAAAGGCTTATCCCATAGTGTTTAACTTCATACATGGGAGGCATATGATGTTAACCTTGGAGAATTTAGAGGTGGTCCCTTTTGGGACCTACATTTTCTCCTAAGTGCTCATACTTCTTTACATGATGGATGATTCATCCATGAAGAGGTTTCTCCCATGATATTCAACTTCATCCATGGGAGGCTTACGATGTCAACCTTAGAGAATTTGGAGGTGGTCCCTTTTGGGATCCACCTTTTCTTTGAGGCGTTCATGCTTCCTTATATGGTGAATGGTTCATCCATGAAGACAATTCTCCCATGATGTCAGTTTCATCCATAGGAAGCATATGATGTTAACCTTGGAGAATTTGGGGGTGGTCCCTTTTGGGATCTACCTCTTCTATAAAGCGCTCATGCTTCCCTACAAGGTGAATGGTTAATCAATGCAAAAACTTCTCCTATGGTGTTCAACTTCATCCATGGGAGGAATATGATGTCAATCTTGGATAGTTTAGAGGTGGTCCTTTTGTAACACACCTATTCTCCGAGGTACTTATACTTCCCTACATAGTGGATGATTCATCTACGCAGGGTTTTCCATGGTGTTCAGCTTCATCCATGGTAGGCAAATAATGTCTACTTTGGAAAATTTGGAGGTGGTCCCTTTTGGGATCTATCTCTTTTCTAATGTGTCCATGCTTCCCTACATGGTAAATGATTCATCTATGTAGAGACTTATCTGATGGTGTTTAGTTTCATCCATACGAGGCATATGATGTCAACTTGGAGAATTTAGAGGTGGTCTCTTTTAGGATCCATCTCTACTTTAAGTCGTTCATACTCCCTACATGGTAGATGGTTCATCCATGTAGTGACTTCTCCCATGGTATTCAGCTTCGTCCATGGGAGTCGTATGATGTCAATATTAGAGAATTTTGAGGTGGTCCCTTTTAGGATTATTATCTTCTTCGAGACGCTCATGATTCCTTATATTGTGGATGATTAATCCATATAGAAGTTTCTCCCATAGTGTTCAACTTCATCTATAGAGGCATTATCTTATACGTATCTGAAGCGAGCCTTCATTGGGATGCTTTTCACCTCTCATTTCAAGGTGAATTACTTCTTTGCATGTGAGTGACTTATCCGTGTTAAAGGTTCCCCCCATGGTGGATGGTTCATCCATGAGGGCCAACGCACAGGCAAAGATGAGGCCTTACATGGTGAATATATGGAAGATCATGCTTTTGCATAAGCAAAATAAGAAAATTGCCTTCAAGTCCTTAAGTAATTTCATGTGGGCTCCACCAACTTTTGACCTTGTACATTTTGATCTTCATGTTTTGACTTTTATTTCAATCATATCCTTGATAAATTGCATTCAAAGTCCTTCAACTTTCGAAAACATCTACACTTCAATCCCTAAGTTCACATTTTTGTACGCTTTTAGTCATTTTCTATTCTTTTGTGTTGTTCCCCTTCAATTTGATATTTTTTGCTTATCACTTGATAGAGGCGCCTTTCTTCAGTTTTGCTCCCTATATGGTCTCTTCTTCAAATGTCTCCCATTTCAATAGTCTCTTCATCAAAGACCTTCCTTCTAGGGAGTCTTCTCATTTAAGGCCGTTTTTTCAACGACCTCTCCCATTTTAGGGGGCCTCTTATTTATGGCATCTTCTTTGGAGACCTCTCCCTTTCAGGAAGTCTATTTATTCAAGGCCACTTTTTCAACGGCTTCTCTTTTTCAGGGGGTCTTCTTATTCATGGCCTTTTCGTTGGAGATCTGATAAGTGCGTTTTCACATACTTATTTGACTGTCAAAACATGAGCAATTGTTGATTAAAATATTGGAATATAGTTTAATTCTATGCAATTCATGTTTTGCAGAATAAAGATCAATGTATCGAAATAAGGAGAAACAAGTGAAAAATGATCAAAATGGAGGAAAGTGAAAGTTCAGGGATTAAAGTGCAAATACTACAACTTGTTTCCAACCTTGTGATGAAGATTCAAGAGTGTTAAAGGTCAATTGGATAAAAAAGGAGTCAAATGGATGAAATATGGTCAAAACATTATCACATATCAACTTTCAAGTTGAAAATGTTGCACTGATTTTCAGCCTCATATTGAGACCCATTTATGGCATGGAAAACGATCCAATTTGAATATGGTCTTTGAATAAAAGTTGTAGCCCTTTTTGTTAGCTTTTCAACGCATCTTGAAACATCTCAATCGGACATCTATATTGAAAGTTATAACCAAAGCATTGAAAGCTGTCCAACTGTGTACTGGGCGCCCGCCCGACCCTGAATTTCAATACAGAAAGCAAATATTTTGCTTAGGCGGGCAAATCGGGAAAAAAATCTCAAATTTTCTTCTACGATTCAAACACTTCTCAACCCTAAAAGACCCCAAAACGTTCCAGAACGTGGCATTCTTCATTATTCATCATTTTTCCACATTTTTGACATTAAGAACTCCATGGAAAGTTAAAAACATTGGTGAAGCAAGAAAGGAACTCAATTGGAATTGGTTATCTCGACATCTTTCATTCATGTCATGCGTTTTTCATTGTCTAAATAATTCCAGGGTTTATGTTTCTTATATTTTGAATTAGATTTGAGTTAGATTTAACATTTATTAAGATTTTCATCGATTTAATCACGTTTCTTCCATTGAATAATAAAATATTTGTTTAAGTTTAATTTTCAAATCATTTATTGGTGTGATTTAATTACTGCTATATGTTAGAGATGTATCGTCGCTTTTTGAATCTGATTTCAGTAAATTGATGTATGATTGTGATATGAGAATCATAAATTCTAGGATTACATGTGAAATTTACTTGGTTTGTATTGTTAAATCATCCGATTAGAGAGTTAGGATAAAAACTTCTAATTGAGTAGTGAATGCATGAATGATTGATATTGATTGATCCAATCTAGTTGAGGAAATCCCGATGCTTCACTATTTTACATATTATTTTAATTCCCATCATTATTTTCAGTGATTTACTACATTTTTATGTAATAAACAAATTCCCTTCATCAAATTCACGAGAACCCTAAATTTTTGAACCCCTTGAATCACTTTTCTATCTCCCTGTGGATACGACACCCCAAAACTACACTACAACACCGCGTAACTCTTAGGGCATAATCAAGACCTCCCTCTTTCAGGGGGTCTATTTATTCAAGACCACTTCTTCAGTGACATCTTCTTTCTTGGAGGTCTTCTTATTTCTTCAGCAACCTCCCTCTTTTAAGGGGTTCATCTTATTCATGGCATCTTCATTGGAGACCTCTATCATTTTAAGGGGTCTAGTTATTCAAGACCACTTCTTCAGCGACCTCCCCTTCCCCTTTTTAGGAGGTCTTATTATTCATAACCTCTTTGTTAGAGACCTCCTCCTTTCAAGGGTCTACTTATTTAAGGCTACTTCTTCAGCGATCTCCCCCTTTTTAGGGGGTCTTTTTATTCATGACCTCTTCTCCGAAGACCCACCCCTTTCAGGGGGTCTACTTATTCAAATTCATTCTTCAACAGCATTCCCCTTTTCAGATGTTCATCTTATTCATCGCCTTTTCATTGGAGACCTTCCCATTTTTAGAGGGTCTAGTTATTTAAGGCCACTTCTTCTGTGACCTCCCCTTTTTCAGGAGATCTACTTATTCAAAACCACTTCTTCAACGACCTCCCACTTTTAAGAGGATCTTTTTATTCATGGGTTTTTCATTGGAGACCTACACCTTTAAAGGGGTCTACTTATTCAAAATCATTTTTCAGCAACCTCCCTCTTTTTAGGGGGTCATTTTATTCATGACCTCTTCATTGGAGATATTCCCCTTTTTGGGGGTCTATTTATTTAAGGTCAGTTCTTCAAGAATCTCCCCCTTTTTTAAGGTGTGTTATTATTCATTGCCTCTTTGTTGGAGACTTGCCCCTTTTAGGTGATCTACTTATTCAATACCACTTCTTTAGCGGCCTCTCCCTTTTTAGGGGGTCGTTTTATTCAAGGCCCCTTCGTTGGAGACCTCCCCTTTTTATGGGGTCTTACAAATGGATTTTTATATCAATATATTCAATT
Source organism: Fraxinus excelsior (assembly GCA_019097785.1). Lineage (NCBI taxonomy): Eukaryota > Viridiplantae > Streptophyta > Magnoliopsida > Lamiales > Oleaceae > Fraxinus > Fraxinus excelsior. The sequence goes on from CM032627.1 coordinate 6,945,506, forward strand.
TTTTAAAGAAGTATTAGCAATTCAAGTATTGATGTCAACTCCAAATCTCTTTCTTAAGGCTTCTACTTGTTCTTTTTTCAATAACTAATCATTTTTTAGGGAGGCCAAATAAATATTTCGGTAAGTTTTTTCAATGGGAATGTTCGTGGTTGTAGTGGCATTTCCAACAGATGACGACAATCTGTTGTCCATGTGACCATTACAAAAAGGGGGTCAACAAAATAAACCGTTAAAATTATGTCTTATACAAAGATTTTGTATGAAGCATTTATTCAATAATGCTTAATGGTCAAGTTTTAATAAGCTTAATATTCAAGCTCGACATTGGAGGTTTGAAATCGCGCCCAGTACTTCAATTCGAAATTTTGATCAAAAGCATGTGAATTGGCCGATTAACAAAACCGGCCCGATTCACACCAATAGTACCAGTGGATCATTAGTTCTCTGCCCGATCAATCAATCTAATCTGGATCTGATAATTTTGATATGAATAATGCTATTTGTATTCATTAAAGATAATCATATATAAGCCTTTTTTAGTAATGGTTAAAATCAGATTTTTAGTAAATTTTGATAAAAAAATAATATGATATATAATTAAAAAAATTGTGAATTTCGTAAAACATATAGTTAAAATAAATGGTTGGTTGTGACTTAAATACGAAACAAGGACATAACATATAATGGAGAGATAAAACATCATTCTTATAATTTTTAGAAAATAAGAATTAATTATATTTTGAGGAGGAGATCCTATTAACTATGCTACATGTATCGAATTTTTTAACCTAATTCTTTATCGACTATTCACAATAGGAGATAAAGACCGCGTCATGAATTTTTTTTGAATAATTCTATTTGTACAACCGAGGTTGACCGCCTTATGGTTCATTTTTTTTATTCACACGGGGTCGCGTGCACGTGGGAGGTAAGTAATTCGGTAGATATTCTTGTGTACAAATATCTTTCTCCTCGTAAATATTCATTCGTCCACCCGTATGGGTACAATGGCATTTTTCTAAGAATATCTTCATCCGTCTTCACCTGAAAACCAGAAAGCTCCTTTTTACCCAAAAGGAGGAGCTATCTTGGTTTTGCGGCATGGCCATTTTTCGACTATTGATTCTTCTCACTGTTGCATACACTTCACTATCTCAACCAATCATCCAAATCTCGACGGAAAAGCAAACCCTCTTGGCCTCCGATGGAATCTCCGACCACCCGAAAATCCCTAATGATTTGTACTGCGACAGCTGGAGGTTCACGGTGGAGACAAATGATGCCGGGATCTGGGCCCAGGTTCCGGCGAGGTGTCAGGGATTTGTGAAGGACTACATGACCAGCGACATGTACCAGTCGGATTCCGAGGCCGTGGCTGACAATTCCTTGGCGTATGCGAAGACGGTAGAACTTTCCGGCTATGGGAAGGATGCTTGGATCTTTGACGTTGACGAGACATTGCTTTCGAACATTCCATACTACGTTAGCCATGGATTTGGGTAACTCTTGATGCATTTTAAATCATAGATGATGTATAATCTCTGATGTATGATAATGGGTTGCTTTGTTGATAACCATGTCCACAAGAAAATGCTGATTGATAGAGTAAGATCCTTCAACAATTAGCTTTGTTTGGCTAAGATTAAAAAGTTTAACTAAAGGTGAATAAGTAGTTTTAAAATAATTTATATTCTTGCTTACATAAGAAGAGGAAAGGAAGGTAAACTGTTGTAGATGGCATACATTCCCCCTCCCCCTTGTGCTACAGTTTCAACCCTCGTGTAAAATTTGATCCTTCTTACTCTGGAGATGATTCTCTGCCATGGAAATTAATGATAAATTTTGCTGGTTGTCCATGTTATTGAAAAACTACCGTATTCTTTGTGACATTTTTCCGTTTTCATGCCTGCCTATGATGAATCTTGAACTACGAAATGAAGGAAGATTTAGTAAAGAACATGATTGTGTGTCATGACTAGCTTTGTCTAAATTTGGATTTGCACGAAGTTTAAAATTAACTACCTATACCAGTGAAATGATGTTTGCTTGGCTCGTGGGGAATAAATATCCTGTTTGATGAAAACTTTAAGCGAGCCCTGATTGAGCTCCTTTCTGGTGTCTATTCAAACATTAGCACCAAACATTCCGGCCTTCTTTTCTGCCGCTAAAACGGTCTTTGACATATGAAACCAGCCCAGAAAAATAGAACGATACAAAGTCACCATATGCAACCTGCAACATAGAATTTAGTGGATCAATTACAATGGAAATTGTGGGGTATTTCTATGCAATGACTTGATGAAGTTGCTTTGAAGCTGAATGATAATCATTTGAAATGCTAATAGTATTAGCCAGGGGCGGAGCCAGCCCGTCGAAGTGGGGGGTCGCAGAGTTAAAGGAATGGGGGCCCATAGGGGTTTGAGGGCAGCGCCCTCGGATTTTTTTTTTGAAACATTATCTCTTAAAATAAGAGAAGTTGGTACTCTGTGACGGAGAAAGAAAATAAATGAACATAAATCAATGTACATTAGTTGAAAACTTAAAAGATGGTAATGCCTTCGTGGAGATACGACGGTAATCAACAATTATTTTTTGGGTACTTACAATTCTACTGGTTCAAACTTCAAAATTAGAAGTTAAGACTTAGGCATGTGCATAATGCATTTTAATTTTTATAGCTGAAGGATCCAAAATTTTAGCATTCTCGTTTAGTTAATATGTGTAAGCGGGTTTAAAATATTGTCTTCCCCTGCAATAAAAGGTCTCTCACACAGACACCACAAAGCACTTAGAGGATTTGAAATCTCGGTACTCCAAGAAAAATACACATTATGAAAGTCATGAAAGGCTTTTTCAAATACAAAATGGTAAATAAAAAAAAAAAAATTCCCCTCGACCCCTGGCATTAGATATACTATTTTCTGCCCGAAGTGCTCATGATTAGGAGCTCTTAAACTTAACGAGGTTGTGAAGTTCTCCTTACAAAATTCCTGTATGATGACTGCAATGTAGTAGTAACAGTATGATTCCTTGACATTGATGAGTTTAATTGGAAAGTTGTATGAAAAAGTAAACTTACGATGGATATAACTGATTATTTCAGACCCTTGTTAATAAGGGAAAGAGCGAGGAGGGGAATTCAAAGGTTTGTCCATTTCGTAAGTTTACAGTAAGGAATATGGGGGTAAATATTTCAAAAGAACGCGAGGGCACTTTCATCTTAAATAACTAAAGGTGTTCATTATTCTGTTAGGATGTGAAACCTCTCCCAAATGTATGGTAATGTCTAGCATTAATGCCATGAGTACATTTATCACCGGAAGGAAAATAAGCCAGCTAAAATTCTCTACATGTCTGACCTGTGGGAGACGGAGTTATGGTGGAAAGATTTTGTGGCAGGAGTTAAGTTGGAAATGTTTTGCTTCAAGACTCCAGAGGCAGTGTTAAATACCCTATGAGAAAGAGAAACCGTGTCCACATAATGAGATGGCACGGTGGAAAAGAAAAGGAAAGGAAAAAGGAAAATAATTGAGGAGTTACATTTGTTTCATGAAAAGATAATAATTTTGGGAAGTTGTTCCAACTTGTAGATTATAATAGTTCTCTCTTTGTTGATCACAGAAATTCTTCTCTGTTTGTCGTAACTACAAATGGAGAATCTTTAAGCATTGTAAATTGTCTATTAAAATAACCCAACTTCCCTTATGCCACGATGCCATTCAATTGTCAATCCCATTCTCAAACATTTTTTTCTCTATTTTCATCCTATTTGTTGATTGAGACAAATTTTCTATCACTTACATCTGAGGCGGGAGAAATTCTTTTTAAATTTTTGGAGAGGTGCCTTGGATCAGGGTTAGTTGCCCATTTCCAAATTAACATGTTTTGCACTTAAAATTACTTTTCTAGATAGTGAGTTAAGAGTTACTTCCTCGAAACATTTGGCAAAATAAGCAAGTTTGACTCACTTTTAAGCACAACCAAACATGTTTTTGAGTTAATCAACTAGAATTGGTTATTATGCTTTTCTACTCTTTTGAGGAAACGAGCTCTTAATTTTGCTAATGCTTGTTAGCTACAGATACATCTGATAAATGCTACCCGTGGTTTCTTATTGACTGCATTTGGACACAGATCAGAGATCTTTGATGAAGTTTCTTTTGATAACTGGGTGGATATGGCTGAGGCACCTGCTATACCTGCAAGTTTAAGGTTGTACGAGGAGCTTCAGGGACTTGGGTTTACCATAATTTTATTGACTGGTCGGACTGAATTTCAAAGGAATACTACAGCACGTAATCTGGAGTACGCTGGATACAGCAACTGGGAAAGGCTTATCTTGAGGTAACACAATGATTTCACGAGTTCCTACATTGTTCATTTTCTATATTATTACTGTCTAATCCCATTCAATATTGTGTACCAAACGTGCAGAATACGTATTTGGTACCCTACTGTTTTTGGCGAGCTTTGGTATATACAAATATATGAAACAATTACAAGAAGTTGAATGACTGATTTATGATATTTTGTGGATGAAATAGGCAAAATTCTGATCATGGTAAACCGGCAACTATCTATAAATCGGAGAGGAGGAAGCATTTAGAAGACGAAGGTTACAAAATTCACGGAAATTCTGGTGATCAATGGAGTGACTTGACGGGATTTGCAGTAGCTAAACGATCTTTCAAACTCCCAAACCCGATGTATGTAATTGCATAATACTGCAGGTAGAAAGTTGAAGAATTCTGTAATATGAAATTGTAATTCACTGCTTCATTGATCCTCAGAAGCCATATGACTAATTCTTTTTAGACCTTTTCATGTCATAAAAAAGCTTTGAATCTTTGTTACCATACATTCACATGTTGTCTCTATTCAAGTACAGTGGGCCATTATTGTTGCGTAGGATGAAAGAAATTGTGGTTAAAAATCTACCATGATTTAACATACACCCGATTTAAAGTAAACTTGTACCCAGCGTTCGAGCCATACTACATTCTTTATTGTAGGGGAAAAAAATTAAGTTGCAAAGAATTTTTCGAACGAAAAAATCGTGGGTTGAGACTGCAAAAACCATGGACCGTGGCTCAGTGCCTAAGTGAGATGGGTTAGATTTTCAGAGTACAAAAGGAGTGGAAGAAGAGGTGAGAGGTGATCCGGTGGCTGAAAATTGTGGTCCATGACCTTAGAAATGAAAGATGGGTTAGATTTTGGACAAAGCCGTAGGATTAGGGTAGGTATGAAAAAAAATTAATTGATGATGTCCAATTTCGGAAAATGTCATGCGATGAGAGAGAGGACGAATGGAAAATGAAATTGGGCTCTTGTTTGACTCTCTTTGGATTTAAGTTACTATTTGACGATCATTCTTTCAGTTTATTTTTTCTCGTACTTATTTTAAATCACACAGTTTCATAATAAAATACTCTTTACGTAAACTCATAATTTTTTTCTACATTTTAACTACACATTTTTCAAAAATTTATTATTCAGAAACTCATTCTACACAAAAAAAAATGAATGTCAAACAGGGGATAAAACTCTTTATTTTTCGTACTCATTTTCAATCACAGATTTACATAATAAGATATTATGTACTTAAACCAATTTTTTTTTTCTATTTTTTAATCACACGTTAGAAAAATCACTATTCAAAATATTATTTTTCCAAAATTTCTCTTTATCAGGAGTAAAAAAATATTCAAATTTCAAAATAATTGTCTAAATAAAAACACTCAGTTTGGCCCCTATTTTTTAAAATTCATTTTTTCTCATTCATTTATAATCGTGCATATTCTAGAACCCACAACTTAACTTTCAATCACACATTTTATCAATTTTATTAAAATCTATAAAAAATCTAAATTTTGTCGAACTCAAACATGGACTTGATATAGCTGGTGTCCAATATCACAGACTCACTGCATTACTCACTTGTTTGAACTCCATTTTTTTCAAAACTTATTTTCAACTATACATTCTCATAAAATAATGTTACACGTAAAATCAATTTTTTTTTTTCATTTTATTTTTTAACCACTCGTTCTTAAAAAAACTAATATTCTAAAACACATTTCCTCCGAAATTTAATTTTAATGAAACCCAAACAATGGTAAATACACAACATATTGAAGCAACCACCCACGTTGTCGAGTTGATTCAGCCAAACAAGAAGCTACAATTACTAGTGTAAACTGGATACACTCAAGTATGCTTGGCAAAACTTATATTTTAGTTTAAGTTGATGAAGTATATATTTTTAGCAACATATTTTATAAGATTCACGACTTATTATCTAAATATGTTATATAATCCACAACTTATAAACACTGCAAAACTGGCACGTAGCCATATCACATCAGTGTCATGGTTCCATAGCTTATATATGGATTGGCTCAGCCCACTCCATATACATTGATTAGAGGTGTATGTTAGATTGTGTGAACCAATTTTGTTGCAGCTCGTTTCGGGTTAACCCATGAATTATGGACCACGAGTTTGGCTTCCGAGGCTTCACACCTCAAGGCATCGTTTTCCTCATTCTTAGGCCAACAAGCCCGAACAATTAGCACGCACACACGCCTATGGGGAGGACGTTAGACAAATGCACGCATATGATCACATAATTAGTATACTCTTTAGTAAAATAAGCCAAGACACATTGTTGTTGACAACTAGTCGTGTTGTATGAAGAGAGGAGTACCTTCGATGCAGGACATTCTCCCCCATTCGAATCTGCTTATGCCTTTGTAGCATGAAATGAGCTTCGGATCAACACGCATTCCTTTGATCGCAAAAATAATAACAACACTATCCTCTCATGAAGAGGCATCCATACAATGCTCCCTCACACATCTAGCCACAGTAACTCTATATATACTACATCTAACACCAACCTTCATCATGTATCCCACAAGCATTAATTAGGGAAAATTGCGGCTCCAGTCCCAAACCTTTCATTTTGCTGCAAATTGAACCCAAACCTTTCATTTTTGCGGCGCCGGTCCCAAACCTTTATATGTAGTTGCAGCATTAGTCCATACCGAGCATTCCGTCTGAATTTCCGTTAGCCAACAGGAAAATCTGGATGTTGACTCAAATGGGAAGTTAATTGGTGGGCAAAATTGTCAAAACAAACATTATACTAACCAACCAAACAAAACATCTCCCTCCTTGTTCAGTTCCATTTGAAAGGTGAACTAGAAGAACACGACATTGGCTCCCGCTCAACAATTGATCACCACGAATCTGAAAATTGTGAGGATACAAAAATTTCTTGCCATCGTACATGCTTCTTCCTCAACCCCGTCGACAGTTAGTTTTTATTTATTTTTTATTATTTTCTATGTTTTCAAAATGGCAATATCTTTAGTGATTTGGCGTGAACCATGTGCTTTAAAGACGACATTATCTTCTTGAAACGGTGTATGTACTTGAACACGTTTCTATTTTGCATCGCTAAAACTTGAAACTAGGGTTTGAGTTTTATTCGAAATTTGCATATGGCAGTCAAATGATGTGCTTTTGTTAACATAAAGAGTGTCAATTTGACTGTACATGTTCTGATTTTGTATTTGAAGACTTGATTTTGGTTTTTTTTTTTTTCAGGCAATAATTCTACGTATTTTACATCTCTTGAAATTTGTTTGCTTAAGAAATCAACTCTTTATTTTCTTCTAATTCTATATTATGAATCAACGTCTGGTTTGTATTTTAAATTCCTATTTAGTTTGAAACTCGCTGTTAAAGATGTTCTGCACGGAATTTTGACTACATTTAAGCAAGCTGCTAATATTATGTATCTTGAAGTCTGCATTCACATCGTTAAATAATGATAATTATACAAAGGATTTTCAATTTAATAATGGACAAACATTGCTTCTTCATGGTTAGCATACAAAGAATGTTGGCCCACATGATGATTAAAATAAAAAGGCCAATTACTTTTCTTAATGTTTACAACCTAGTAACATCCTATGTAAACTGTAGTCAAATGATGTGCTTTTGCTAATCATCTCCTGAAATTTGTGCTAATAATATGAATTTGGTGGATCAGGAAGTGTAGATATTGTTGGGGGGAATGTGCAAATGATGGATGAGCCATCAACTAAGAAAATTGCAGTACAAAGTGCAGAGGATATAAGGGTTGGATGAGGATGGTATGGGGGAACCTGAGGGTGACAAGGGTGGTGTTCAAATGAGGTCAGATGAGCAGGCTACTAATATCTTTGTTGAATATGCTATTAACAATGTTGAAGAACATGCTTCTGACTTTGTTCTCGAACATGCTGGTGACAGTGTTGAAGAACAGACTGCTGACAATGTTGAAGGGGTTGATGATGGTTTACTAGAGAACTTCACTGATCCTGAGTATGAGCAGAATGAAGAAGGACATGGGAATAATGATGACGATGACACATTTTTTCAGGCTAAGTGAGGGATTTTATATTAGGGGTATAATGAGGAAAGTGAGGGAAGTGATGTTGGAACAGATTATCTCGACTCAGATGATCTTAGAAGTTTGCCCAGTGATGAAGAAGATGGAGAATAATCCATAAGGAACAAGAACGAAAGCTGGTTCAATCCTGCTACAGATATGGATGATCCCAAATTTAAAATTGGTAATCATCTTAAGATTTAACAGGCCTGCACTTGATGTTAATATTAGGGAAATAATAAAAATATGCTAAAATTTTGTTTTCATTCCTGTCACAGGTCTGAAGTTTGACAATGTTAAGATTTTGAGGTCAGCCATTATTCAGTACTCAGTCAAGAATGCTAGGGACATACATTATGTGAAGAATGAGGGCAGGAGAGTTAGGGTACAGTACCGGGATGGATGTCCATGGGAGTTGTATGTTTATCAACAGGCAGATAAAAGTTTACGGATAAACACTTTTAGGGATGAGCATACATGTACTATGGTGTAGCAGAATAGAAAAGTACATACTGGGTACCTAGCAATAAATATCTACGAAAGTTTAGGTCCGATCCAAAGATGTTAATGGGTAGTTTCATAGAGATAGTTAAGGAGGATTGCATGTATGAGATATCGAAGTACCAGTTCTATAGGACTAGGGTAAAGTGTGATGAAGTGGTTAACGGTATTGTTGCTGAGCAATATAAAATATTATGGGACTACAGTGAGGAGTTAAAGCGGACAAACCCTGGGAGTACAGAGGAAGAAGAGAATACTTTCAAAAGAATATATATCTGCATAGGACCATGCAAAGAGGGGTTTAAGGCTGGGTGCACGCATGTAATTGGATTGGATGGGTGTTTTCTGAAAACTGGACACGGGGGGCAGCTTTTGGCGGCTATAGGTATTGATGCAGATAACTGTATGTTTCCCTTAGCATGGGCTGTGGTTGATACTGAAAATAGGACCAACTGGACTTGGTTTCTTGAGATGCTTGTAGTTGATGTAGGGATGCACAACCCAAGAGAATGGACATTTATTTCAGACAAACAAAAGGGGTTAGTGGAATCTATAAACACGGTTTGTGAAGGAGCAGAACACAGATGTTGTGCAAGACATCTGTATAGTAATTTCACTCTTAGCCACAAAGGTTTGACATTGAAAACTATGTTTTGGGCTGCAGCCAAGGCAACTACAGTGCCTGAATGGATGACTGTGATGAATGATATAAAAGATGCTAGTGAAGAAGCATTTAAATGGTTTAGTGAAAAACCAGCATCCCAATGGAGTAGATCACACTTTCATGAACACTCAAAATGTGATATATTGCTGAACAACTTGTGCGAAGCTTTCAAATCATCCATCTTGGTTGCTAGAGATAAGCCAATAATATCAATGCTTGAGAAGATTAGACATCAGCAAATGATCAGAATGAATGCTAAAAGAGAGGCAGCTGAAAGATGGGATGAACCTTTTGGTCCAAGAATTATGAAGATTATTGAACAGGCAAAATCAGATGCAAGATTTTTGAAAGCTGACTATGCAGGACCTGAGAAATTTGAGGTTAGTAATAGGGATGGAATGAAATGGAATGTAGACTTGATAAGGCATAAGTGTGCTTGTAGAAGATGGCAGTTAACAGGCATTCAATGTCAGCATGCAATTGCAGGAATGCTATCTAGAAACATTGGCATACTAGATTATGTTGAATTTTGTTATTGGAGAACGAGTTATTTGAGGTCATACACTCCAGTTATTCAACCGATGTCAGGACCAGAACTGGGGAAGCATCCTTTGAATCTACCTGAGAAGAAGAAGCAAGCTAGGAGGCCAAAAAAGCTGAGAAAAAGATCACAAAATGAACCCCATGTTGGAGTGAAGATGGGTAAGAGTGGCATGAAGATGACTTGTAAGAGATGTGGGGATGTAGGTTATAACAGGAGAACTTGAAAAGCTAATCTTCCTGCAGATCAGCCTTCACAACCACAGCCACCACCTTCGCAGTCACAGCCTTTGCAGACACAGCCTTCACAGCCACATCCTTTGAAGTAAAAGAAAAGGGCGTCTACATCAACTAAAAAACCTGTTGGAAATGAGATGAAATAATATTCCCATTCTCTCTTTTTGTTTGGTGTTTGATACTGGTGTAATGGATGAAATAGTATTCCCATTTTTTTTTTTGCATATTCCAGGTGTTCCAAGATGTAATGGATGATATAATGTGGTTTTTTTTTTAGGGGAATGATTGGAATTGTAATGTAGTTGCTAATGACAATGGTTTTTTTTATGGGAAAATTGCAGTGTTGATAGCTTCTATACCATTTTTTTGATGCAAAATCTAGTGTTTTTATATAGGAACTAAACAAAATTGTGGTCACCATAGCTGTCTTTAGACTTCAATTATTGGGACCTATATTATATTCTTGGACAAAGTTTTGGGACCTCTATTGAATTATTTTACATATGTTTGGGACCTATGCTGACTAATTTTACAATAGTTTGGGACCCAATACTACAAAGTACAGAAGGTTTGGGACCTACACTGCACCATCAGCAAAAGTTTTGGGATTTCTGTTTAATTAGCTGGTTCGAACCAGACATTCATACCACTAAGGAAATTCGTTAATATTAAGGAAATACAACCATCAAAACAATAAATCCAAGACACTAAACAATCATTCTTCTACTACTAACATATGAAATCTAACAATAACACAAACACGGATCTAGCTACAAATCCAAGTTACAACAACGCCTATCACAAATCCTAATATCTAGCTTTTCCACCCACAATTTCTCATCGACCAAAGGGGTCCGAATTTCATCTTCCATCTCATTCCTTACTCGAAGAGAAGCACAAAATTCCTACCACACGTTCACTTCCATGGCTGTCAACCAAACGTCTATGCGTTCTTCTAAAATGTGCAACTGGAGTTAAAAAGAGAGAGAAATATACATTAGGTAAAATAAAGTAAAATAAAATAAATAAAAAGGGAGGGAGAGGTTTTGTTTGGTTGGTTAGTATAATATTTGTTTTGACAATTTTTGCCCACCAATTAACTTCCCATTTGAGTCAACATTCAGATTTTCCTGTTGACTAACGGAAATTTAGATGGAATGCTTGGTATGGACTAATGCTGCAACTACATATAAAGGTTTGGGATCGGCGCCGCAAAAATGAAAGGTTTGAGTGTAATTTGCAGCAAAATAAAAGGTTTGGGACTGGCGCCGCAATTTTCCCCATTAATTATTTGGATGGACCATTTTTGGCAACACCATTGCACATGTCAAATCAACAACATAATCTCCATCATTGTGCTCCACGAAACAAACTTGACAAAGCACATAAGCCATTCTCACAACGTCGATACTCTCATCTACAATCCCTACAACTTTTTTCATCAATTTCGCTTGCTTGTTGATACGATTTGTGGTCCAATTTTTTTTTTTATTTTTTTTTATTTTAATAAGAACAAACTTCAATGATCTCCCGCAACCAACAACACACATTCAAGTGGTCTCGCTGTGACACCAAATATTACAGACCACAAGTTTGACCCCCCAAGGTTCCATGCCTCAAAGCAGTATTCTCTTCATTCTTATGTCGACATGTCCGAAAAACTAGCACTCACACAAGCTTTATAGGATAGGTAGGATGTTAAACAAATACTTGTATATAATCACATCATTAGTGTACTCTTTAGTAAATTGGGTCATACGCCTAGCTATTAGCGATCTTCTCATGCTGTATATAAAAATGAACTCTCTCCACTACGACCCGTTACAACTTTTTTTCTAGAATGCCTTAAATTTGGAACGACCCATGTTGTACTTACAAGCATTTACATTTTTCTAAATTTAAAAAGAAGTTTGTGGATTATTTTGGCCCTAGAGTCGAGTAATGCAATCACTGTCAATTAATTAAAATAAAAAATCACAATTTTTTTACGAATTGTGACAGTTGACTTCAATGCTGCTATTATTTTTCGTATATGCTTGCAAGAATTGTTCTAAACCACTGCAAACCTGGACAATCGAGCTTGTCTCGTTCTAAAAAGTAAAAATATTATCCAACAATTCTGAACTGAGAGAAATAATATATTCATTTCTAGTACTCTTGGCTGGCATGTCTTACTCTTATCCACATAGGGCTAATATTACAAGATTTTGTGAAAGCAAAACCAATAAATGGGGAAGGTCTACATCATTACTTCTTTCAGTTAATGATAGACAGCCAATGCTAATCTGTTTTGCCCAAAAAAACAGAAGGAAAAAAAAAAAAAAAAAAAAAATCAACCCAACACAGTCTCATGGACTTGGAGTTGTGGTCCGATGTGCCCCAATACCCAGTGCCCCGCAAACCAAAGACTTAACAGGGATTCTAAGGCAACTGAGTCCAACCCCTGGAATCATAGAACAATCGGGTTGAGGTCTTTGCATCTCTTTCCCAGGAATACAATTGTATGAGAAGTCAAATCCTATGTTCAAGTTGGCACAATCTTGACTAAACCCAGAAAAGAAATTGGATGACACTGTCAAATTCAATAAGCTTCTCAATTCACAAACCAAATCTGGTAATTCCCCAGACAGCTTGTTGTTGGCCAAATTCAACACTTCAATTTGGCTCAAACAAGATATGGAATCAGGCAAATGACCCATCAATGAATTTGAACTCACATCAAGAACTTGTAAATCACTCCATAATCCAACACCTTCTGGGATGCAACCTGTTAGTCGATTATTTAGGAACAAGATTTCCTTTACTTGAGAACCCATGTAGCCTAAGCTGAAAGGGATGTTCCCACTGAATTTGTTGTTAGCCAAATTGATAACAGAAGCTGGAGAGTTGCCTAAATTCTGTGGAAGTTCTGAATCAAACTGATTGTTGTTCAAGAAAATTGCATCAAGTTGTTTGTTGAAGAGATCATCAGGAACTGGCCCTGAAAAACTGTTGAATCTGAGGTCTAAATACTTGAGATTTGGAATGTAAAGAACTGAAATGGGAAAAGGGCCTGAGAATCTGTTGTTACTGAGATCTAATTCAGTGAGAGATGTGAACTCTTTGAAAGATTCAGGGACAGTGCCACTGAATCTGTTACTGTTGAGATGAATAAGAGACAAATCTGTAAGTGCAGAGAGTTGTTTAACAAGAACTCCTTGAAGATTAGCATGGTTCAGATCTATGGCTGCCACAACTAGGCCACTTGAACTTCCCATATAATCTTGAGAATCTGCACAAAAAACCCCTTTATAAGCACACACATTTAAGCCGACCCATGTCTTCAAAATCCCATTTGGATCATCAGTAATTGCAGATTTCCAGGCCTGGAGAGCATTGTATGCCGCATTGAGTTTCGACACCTGTGGAGCACCGGCTGATGGAGTATTTGGACTGTTGTTGATACCTCCACCCACCCAAACGCCGCCGCCACCACCGCCAACTCCAACTCCAACTCCAACCCCAACCCCAATGCCACCACCTACACTGACTGCAGCCTCAATAACAATTAATCTGAACAAAAAAATTGCTAGAATCAATATTTTCTCCATGTTCAATACTGTAAATTCTTGATAGGATGACCTATTTCATTTGTAGGGCTGAGAGAATTTGGTGGATGCATTGATGGCGGATAGGATTAAAATTGATTTAATTTTACTGTTTATATACATATTAACCTTTTCGTGGGACTCAATTATTAGCCGCCTGCTAAAAGTTTTCAGAGCCTTCACTTTCATTACACATTTTTTAAATAAAATAATATTACATATAAATTTAAAATTTTTCATTTCTTTTTAACCACCCATCCTTTTATCGATCACTGTTCCAAAGATTATAAATTCTCCTAAACAAAATATATATATATATTGCTGTTGAGCCGTAAAATTCAAGACAGTGCCATGAAAGTAGAATACAGCTTTTCTTTCCTTATACTACAGTACTTGACCAGTCAATTGGTGGAACTTGATATTGGGTATACTAATTATGTACTATGATTAGTATCTTACTGTAGATTTTGTGACTGAAATATGAGCACTCAGACAACAACTTAGGATTCTTTAAATGATTAAATAATTTGAATTTAAATGCATTTTGAAAGATTATAATTTCGTGAATTTGAATAAATAAAAGTAATTTTTTCTTCTTTTCCTTTTTATAGTTTGGGATTGATGGATCGACACATTCACGTGAAATTTATGTCGTGGATGTGCATTGCTAGATTGTCTACACGATTTTCCTCTCGTGCAATAACATTATGTTGTAAATTCAAAAAAGAAGCCATCGGCACATCAATATTTTGATGTAGACTTTTTAAAAAGTAAATTTTTCGGAGTCCAAGTATACTGAATCAGTATAATTATCTTTCTTCTGACACATCAACACAATTTGAATCAGTATCGAATCGAGAGGCGTGGTTAAAAAGTATGAAAAAAATATTGGTTCACATACAAATTTATTTTATTGATAGAATTTATGATCGAAAATGAATTTGATAAAAAAAAAAAAATTGAATTTATGTCCAAAACATGACCTAAATAAAGTGACTCCTTCGAGTGCATGGAAAATAGGAATATGAATTGCCTATACAACGTTGGAGTTTGGACAAATGAAAGCTAATTATTTTAAAGATTTACTTATTTATTTATAAGTAACTTGTTGGTAACTTTTTAAAATTTAGCCAAACATGTACTCACATGTGAATAGTGACCACAATAATTATACCTAATAGGCCAATAGGAAGATGCCAACAAATGGTTTGTACTGTTTATATGTTGTGGTATAAATTAATCCACTTCCTTTAATAACATAAACAGAAGGAGATGAAAGAATGATCTATTTTTGCTTCAAAAAGAAGTATCATTGGATGCGATAAGATTAGTTCACTCGTAACTTCATCAAAGGAGATTCTTTAAAAAAGTCGGCTACTTAGAGATGACAAAATAATTCGTCATACTCGACACTCGCATCCTTCACCCAAAATGGGATGAGGATTTCCCTCCTAATTGGGTATATGGGGCAGGGTCGTTGCCCTGAGATGAGGATGTTAAAATTGACTTCAAAATACAAAATTTTTATCACACAAAAGAAAATAATCATCGTCATTTTTAAAGGAAACATGAATTTTTATACAATTTGAAACAAAAAGAATGATTTTTTAACAAATAAAAACATTAAAAAATGAAAAAACAAATGGGGAGGTAAACGGGGCAAGGGAGGACCTACTTCGCCATTCCAACCGAGTATGAGTGCAGGGCAAGAAGATAAAAACATCCGACAAGACGAAAGACAAAAATGGATGTCTCAACAGTCCCACCATGTCCAGTCATGTTGCCATCCTACAACTACTTGACATGTTCATTAAGTTCGCACAAAGAACAAGAGACGTGAATAGTTTCCTAGTCAAACCAAATTCATCACTTTTATGTATCCATCAGTTCTCCACGTACAAGAGCATTCCCCAATTTTGATTAACTGGAGAACTTATTTAAAAAAAAAAAAAAAAAAAAAAAAAAACCTTCTCCATGTGATGTTAGCGTTCTCTATGAACATTAATTATTAGCGCTCACGTGAATCTGATTCACCTAACTTGGGAAATGTATGGAGTTTCAACTAATGATTGCAAAATGTGTTTCTTCCATGGGCAAATGTCATGAAAATAAAGCACATTAATTTTAGTGGTTGATAGTGCAATTTTAACCTCTAATTGGGATTTGGGTGGGCTGCCGTCTTCTTTTGTTTGGAGAAGAGGAAAAACCCAAAAAGAGAAGAAGAATGGAATGGGAGGAAGAGAAGGTTTTTTTTTTTTTTTTTTGGTAAATCGTAAACTCATTCAAGAAATAATATCTCGAGATAAAAGATTAAGGGCGTGTTCGATAGAGATTAAAATTGAAAAACTGTCGTTATTGTTGACTTTTATTAGACGAGTGAGATCCAATAACGACTATATTTTCAATTTTAATTGAATTTTAAACTGTACCAAACAAGCTCTAACAGTGAAGTTTCGGAGTTGCTTTAGTCTACAATATGAAAAGGAGAAGAAAAAAATCATGTTGTGCAAGAATGTGGGCTACATTATTTGTCTTTATCTCTTGACGAACGAACTAATTAATGAAATAAAAGTACACAATAAATGAACAGCACAATCTAGAATAGTCCCCTTACTAGGTGTGGGCAAAAGAATAGTATTGAGGATTAATCCTCATGTACATTTAAAATGTTACCAGAATACTACCAGATCCTCACATGTGTGGGGCCCACGAGAATAAAAAATGAAAAAAAAACCCCACCCACCCCCCCTATGGTCTGAGTGTCTGGCAGTGGTCTGGTAAAATTTCTTCTGGTAATCTAGCATGGTTCTAGTATTGAACTCTGCCAACTAATTCAGTCAGATTCGAACCTAGAATCGATCGGTTTTGATTTCAGTTTTGGACCCAGAACCATGAAATTGAAGTATTAAAACTTCTTTAAATTTAATTTTTTTTAGAAGAAGTTAAAAATAATAATATTTTCAGTCTACCCAATTAAGTAAGTAATCATTTTTTTTTCAATTTTTTTTTTTCACTGAAGTTAGCTCTTTTTTTTTTCCGAAAGTTTTGGGTCTAAAATCAAATATCGAACCAAATTGGAACCAAATGGTTCGAGTTCTGATTCGGTTTCAATACTACAAATGGAACCAAATGATTTCATTGTCAAAGAACCATTGATTTCGATTGGATTGCGATTCTCAACTGAAATCTAACTGAATCACTCCCAACTAGAGATGGCAATTGAGCCGAGCGGCTGGTCAGCTCGCCCGCTCCGCTCGTACTGTTCACGCCCACGAGCCGCTCGGGCTCGTAAAAAAACGAGCCCCAGCACAAGTCGAGCGGGGCGGCTCGTGGGCTCATCCAGCCAGCTCGTGGCTTGTTTATATATTAAAAAAAAAATTAAGGATAAGCCACGAGCCGAGCGGCTCGTGGCTCGTCCAATTATTAAAAAAATAAAAAAAAAGTTTAGTGACCGTTTTGGTCCTTGACCTTTTATTTTATTTTATTTTTTTGTTTTTATAAATACCCACTTAAATCAAACTTTTTTTCCACCAATATCAATCTCTATTCAGTATTCTCTCATTATTTATTCTATACAATTTACATTCTCCAATCTCCGATTCTCCATATATCAATTATCAACAATATCATTCATTCATTCTATAATCATCTTCTATATTTCTACATTCAATTTCTATTATTCATAACAAATGGATTCACGATTATTTGTTGAAAACTTGTTCGATATGGAGAACGAAACACAAACACAAACACCTGCCCAAAATCAATTTAGGAATGAATTCTCCGGTCTCAATGAATTACTAATTCCAGAATATATTGAAGATTACGACGTTCATGAAGGTAGTCATCCAATTGATTTGGATGACGTTGATGTTGATCTTAGTGTTCCAATTGATTTGGAACAAGATGAAGAGCTTACGTCAAATATTCCCGATGTAAGAGGGAAGAGAAAGGGGAAGAACAAAGCAAAATGTTGTGACCATTTTAAATTGGTTCAAAATGATCGTATGGTCGATGGAATCCCCGAAACCAAAGCAGTATATAAATACTGCCAACAACGACTGGCATGACAAGAGGCATTGGAACTACCCACCTCAACTGTCACTACAAAACATGTGTGACCAAACATGAGTTTCTTCCAGCTAGTCAAACTCAACTACAGTTTGGTTCTCCAGGCGCCAGTGGTACTACGCCACTTTCTACATGGATGTATTCAGAGGAGGAAGCTCGAACGGGAATGGTGAAGTTTGTTGCCGCGTCTGAGTTGCTACTAGCAATAGCGGACAACCAACATTTCGTGAACTACGTTAAAACATATCTTCAGTCGAGGTACGTTGGGGTAAGTCGAAATACTCTCCGTGCTGATACAATTAAATATTTTTTTCATACAAAACAACTATTGATAAATGATTTAGAGAAATATGCGAGTGTGATATCTTTAACTTTTGATATGTGGGAAGTGATTAATAAGAGAGATTACATTGCTGCAACTGCACACTATATAGACTCATTTTGGGTCATGCATAAAAGAATTATTGCTTTTAAAATTGTTGAGTACGCGCACAATGCCTAAACTATATTTAATGCTATCATAAATAAAGTTAGAGTATAAATGCGATAGCAAAATTCGTTCTTTTACGTTCGACAATGCTACGGTAAATAAAGTTGTTATCGATAAATTGTATAGAGTACTTCAACCCGATTTTGATGGTTATTTATTTCATATTCGATGTGTTTGTCATATTTTTTATTTGGTAGTACAAGACGGTTTAAAACATGTTAAGAATGCAATTGACCAAATTAGGAGTGCACTTGTATATATCACGATTACACCTAGTCGAAAACAAATATTTGAAGAATTTTGTTTAGAAAATGGAATGATAAATACAAAAACCTTTATTACTGACATATACCATAGATGGAACTCCACTTACTTATTATTAAAATCATGTGAAGGTTTCGAACATTTAATTACTGAATTTTATAACAATAGGCATGTTAGAGATGAAGACGAAACTATCTTGAATGAAACTGATTGGAATATAGTTTTTAAAATAAAAAAATTTTTGACGACATTTTATGATTCTACAAATATATTGTCTGGCGTTTATTATCCTACAAGTTGTATGGTTTTTGAACGTCTTTATATAATTGCTAGGACTTTTAAAAGATTTCAAAATGACACCGATTTTCATGCAGTTATATATTCCATGGAATTAAAATTTAGAAAATATTGAGAAAAATTACCTATGTTATTTCTTTTAGCATGCGTCATGGACCCTCGATATAATTTATCGGGTACTAAATTTGTAATTGACAAAATTTCAAATGCTTTAACTTTTAATATACCTATTACTTATAGGAATTTGGAATAAACATTACGTGAAATGTACGAATTATATGCATCACGAATGGGTACACATATTACTCGTGTACCTACATTTACTCCTCCCACTAATCAAACGGATGACGACGATGTAGTTTTAGATTTATTCAAAAGTATGAACTCATATAGATTTAATTCATTTGCATATGCATGTAGTTCATCTGGTGGTAGTAGTAGTTTGTCATCCACTGCATGTACTCAAACTTCGAGCAATAGTCCAAATGCGTTGTCATTTGAATTAATCGATTACTTTCGTCATACATTGCCTAGTAACAAAGAAGTTAAGAAAAATTCAGAAGAGATAATTAAATTTTGGCGAGATAATGAACGTCGATGGCCAATAGTTTCTGCAATGGCAAAAGATCTACTAACACCTCCTGTTAGCACTGTAGTTTCGGAGTCTGCTTTTAGTGAAGTGAAGAGGGTTCTCTCTGAGATCAGGAGTCGACTAAAATAAGATATTTTGGAAGCGTTAATGTGCGTGAAAGATTGGGAAGACGCTAATTATCGAATTCAAGATAAATATGCCAAAATTGCATGTAACTAAGTAAGTGATATTTAATTTCACCATAATCATCACAAAATTTAATTTTCATA
This sequence comes from Fraxinus excelsior, assembly GCA_019097785.1. Taxonomy (NCBI): domain Eukaryota; kingdom Viridiplantae; phylum Streptophyta; class Magnoliopsida; order Lamiales; family Oleaceae; genus Fraxinus; species Fraxinus excelsior. The sequence continues at coordinate 6,965,458 of CM032627.1, forward strand.
CATTTATAGTATTTTTTAAAAAATTGTACACGTAACAAGTTGTTCGTGTACAATTTTTAACTCCGCATACTATAAATTGAAGTAGTCGGTCCCAAGTTCAGATAAAGGAGGAGGGTCTATCTTTATTTTTTTTATCCATAAAAAATAAAAATATTTTGAAAAATGTATATTTAAAAAATGGTTTACAAAATGTGTTTATACTTTACATATTTTTTTTTTTTTTTCAGATTTAAGTATAAAATAGTAAACAAAAAACATATTACTTAACAAAACAATTTTTGTTCTTATTTTTTAAAAAATTATAAATATTTTTGAAAATGTATATTTAGAAATTAATCACAAAATGTGTATATATATATATATATATATATATATATATATATATATATCTTTTACAATTAAACTAGTGTAGTAGTGTGTTAAAAAAAAAACGAGCGACGAGCGCTCAACTCGACTCGTTTTGGGCGAGCTCGAGCTCGGGAACAAGCCGGGCGAGGGCACGAGCCGAGCTCGGGTTAGCATGGGTCGAGCCGAGTCGGCTCGGTCCATTGCCACCTCTACTCCCAACCCAATTCTAATCTCAGTTGTCTGGATAGATGGGTTGCTTACTCGTTTTCTATATTCAATTAGTTTAAATTTTCATTATTCGTTCTCAATATTTAATTGGTTTTAAATTCTCGACTATTAAATTTTTGAAATATAAAAGGCATTTAGACATACAAAAAATATTTGTAAATTAATTTCACTGATACTAAAATCTTAATGTGCTAAATAATGACCATAAGGAATATCCGTGCAAAAGAAAAATTAGAAAAACAAGAAGAAGATGATTGCATACTATGTTGTATGAAGCTATAAAATTAAAGCAAATGATATGTACCAACTCCAATAACAAATGTTTTCAAGAGAATGGCTACTCGATTCTAATCGAGGGAAAGTATCGGTTCGATAAACTTTTTAACACGGACGAATTTAATTGTAGTGAAAATAAAAATAAAACAAGACGTGTGGAGTTGACTAGGTTATTACTTTATAAGAATTATTCTCAATAAAAAAAAAAAATTTATTCTCCACTCGCAATTGAGAATTGAAATGGTTAGAGAATAATTCAACCCAATCGACTAAAGAATTCGAAAATAATCTTAATTTATCTTGAAGTTTCAGTTTATTCGAAAATAATCTTAATTTATCTTGATGTTCCAATATATTATTAGGGTTTGCACTATGATTTTTGTTAATGGGCACCACATTTAAATTGCAATGAAAGTCCTATGTTTTGTTCATTTATTTTTTCGGATTTTTGTTCTCAATTTTTTTTTATTAATTAGGACATCTTATCTCTGACGGTGGTCAACAAAATCGTCATGAGTGAATAAAAAGATTTATTTATCTTTCATATTATTAAATAAGCAAGATAATAGTAAAGACAACAATTTGATAAAAAAATTTCCCATGCTAATTGAATATTTTGGACGATAATGGTTATCAGATACAAAATATTCAATTAATTGAAAGTTAAAGATAAGAATGAGATAGAAAAAATATATATAAAAGTTTGTAAATATGAGCAAAATTAAGAACCAACAAGATTATCCTTTCATTTTCCCCCATAATTTCGCGAAGTCGAGCAGCTATTCTCAATTCCCATTCGAGAATGTAAAATGGTTAAAGAACCATGTAAATGGTTCTCTCAATGGTTAATAAACTATTCTCGTCTATTTAGAACAATATTCTAAAAAACTTATCTAAAATCTGTCTAAACGCGAAATTTGACATTTCTGTCTTACCACGCTTTACACTTTTCACACTTAGATGCTTAGGCTCGTAAAAAGCTTGAAAATCATTCTTGCCGCCTAACTGTATTTACACTTTCTAGAATAATGATTTAGAATATGAAATTTATAAGAAAAAATGAAAAACAAAATCCTGACTGATAGTAAGTTTCAATTTGTATACTCAATATAATAATTCACGATGAGCATTAGAATTAACGACAACATAATTGGATAAGCAATTCTAAAGACATTAGGACGGCAATGATGAATGTAATTAAGAAGATAACGAATAGACTATGAGTTTTTTACAAATTAAAGTATAGTGACCTAATTGATATTAAGGTGAAAACATAATGACCACTAATGGAATTAACCTTTTCCTTTTTCCTTTTTACTTATCTTTAATTTATTTGTATGATTGAAAACAATCTTAAATAGTTTTCGAGAGACTTCGTTGTTATAAATGTGAAATGTCGAGGATTGAAGTACAAAAAATGAAAAGTTGGAGACCTACTTGTTTATTTTATTAAACATTGAGGATCCGATTCACGGGTTTTCAATAAAAAATCCTCAGATTACTTAACAGTTAAGATTATTGAGGGAACTTATTCACCATTCTTTTGAAAGCTTCGTGTTTGGCAGAGCCTCAAAATCTTACTTATAAGTAATTATAAGAATTACTTTTTTATTTACCAATGTTTAAAATATATAAAATACTTCATTTCAATTCAAGTAACTATTTCACTCAAATTTAAATTATACATTTTTGTGAATAATTAAAAAAATAATTATTAGCTTAGCCAAACATGGCTCATAGGGAAAAAAAAAAAAAAAAAAAAGAGATAAACCGGAAGGAAGGGAAAGTATTTGACTTTCGATTCCCTTGGCATCTCCATTCATCAAACTTGAGTTTTTGTTCACAATTTCACTCCCAAAATCCTCAATTTCCACTCCAAAATACTTCCACTCTACAATCCACTCTCGATGATCGTTAGTTTCCTCTAATTTCTGAACTATTTTGCTTCCCAATTCTTACTTCACTTTAATTTTGGTTAATCACTCATATATAATCAATTAATTTAACAATCATGGCATAGATCGATTGAGTTGAGTTTGACAATCTCCCATGGAAATTTCAGGGTTTGGTTCATAGATTGTGCTGATTAGGTTTTCATTTCACTATCCCACTTTTTCAGTAGTTTGACTTAATCAAATCAATTTAGTAGGATTTTGTGGTTTTTGCAATTGTTAATATTAATCGCAATGAAGATTGAGCAACTGGATGAACCGTTCGATTGTAGTATCGATACCGAATGGAGTAAGAATAATGATGATGATCAAGAAAGAAGGCTGATCACAGTTCCGGTGGATGCTAAAAGAGCTCTAGTCGGAGCTGGGGCTCGGATCTTATTTTACCCGACCCTTTTGTATAACGTCTTTCGCAATAAGATCCAAGCTGAGTTCAGATGGTGGGATCAGATCGATCAGGTATAGGGCATGACACTAATTTGCTATGTGTAGACTGTATTAATCGTATTTATTCATCGGTGCTTCTCTATTAATTTTTAATTTAGCGTCTGTTTGATGGCTTTGATTTTTCTTTCTATTTTTTATTTTTTTGCTGTTTGATGGCATGGATGAGCCTCACGTGCCCTGTTTCTTGAAACTGTGGAATTGATTTTATTGCCTTTTTTTGTAGTAAAAGATTTTTCAGTTTTTTTTTTTCTTTTGCAATTGGAAAAAAGTTTAAATACAATGATAAAAAAATTTCACTTTTATTGACAGTTTTCATATAAAACAAAGCTAAACGAATGATATTTGATATGATAATTTTTTTTTCAATTATTATTATTATTATTATTATATTTTATTTTTTAATTGGAACAAATTCTAAACCTAATAGTAGAAAAAAATTATCATTTTAATGAACAATTTTCATAAAAAATGAAGCCAAACGGACATCAAATTTTCAACCTTCTTCAGGTGGAAAATAATACCAATCAAATACAATTAATTACAATTTTCAGTAAAATAATTTATAGGCACTTCAATTTCCTGTAAATTATTTTCTTTCCATCCATTTTCCACATTTGTAATCAACGGACCCTTAGTGTTTGGGATTTTCTTGTTTTTGTGAGTGCGTTACTATTTATGTGCAAGAAGCATCAAACACATTTCTTTCATGATGATAAGGGTCAACATAAATTAGATTTCCCTTTGAATTTGTAGAACTCTAACAACTGCTTGCAGAAGAATGTTGTTTTTCTTAGAAAAAATAGAGAGAGAAAAAAAAAAACACCATTGATGTTCTATTCAGTGCCCCCTCATGGTCAATTTCAATGGCAACACCGATGTCAAGTAACATATCATCTAAGAAAGCTACCACTTTTGATCTATAATTTGAAAAATATTCACATTTTTGAATTTATTTTTGGGTCTTGCAAATAAGTCTTATCAAGTTGAGTTTATATTGGATATTTGGATATTCTTCTTAATCTGATTATAACCTTGTTTTCTGGACTATGCTATAGAAGCCAGGAAAAAGGGTCTTATTGCTACTCTTTTCTTCAATTCATTATGTTTATGCAGTTTCTCTTGTTGGGAGCTGTTCCATTTCCAAAGGACGTGCCTCGGCTGAAGCAGCTTGGAGTTGGAGGAGTGATTACTCTTAATGAGCCCTATGAAACTTTGGTATCGACATCTTTGTACCATGTAAGTGGTTATTAGATATTAGACATTGTTTTCCCTTCCTGGTGTTGGATAGGGTTAAAACTGAAACTTTTTGCCAGTATTTAATTACCATTGATGGACTTCGATGTAGTTGGTATTTGCTGTCTGTAAATCAATGTTCTTTTGTCGTGGTTCTTACAATAATAAGATTTAACGATATTGATGCAAAAGTGATATGTGAATATGGTGCACAAGTGCATCTTATATTATTTTTAGATGACCGATTAATTTAGTTTCTGCTGAAGCTTGGTATCAGTGTTATTTGTTTTTTCACATCTCCATACTGTGGCTTCAGACATCAACACGTGATCTATCCGTGCCCCTTGGGTGGATTCTTAGGAACGATTGGCCAACATGTATCTGATAAAGGCTGGTTTTCTTTGGGAGTATTTTAATTTGCCCTTCAAGGTCAAACTTTTAGATGGTGTGTTGGGACCTATTCCCAACTGATTAAGCTTTCTCAAGTTAATTAACTTTTGTCACACCATTCTATTTTCTTGATCATGTTATTCTCATTTTTCTGTCTTGGCATCTATAACCATATAGTTATATCATTTTTGCTTTACCTATAGTGTTGTTGAAATGCGAGTACCTCTGTTGATTTCATTCTACTGATCTTTACCTCTGAAGTTAATTGAGTAGATAGTAAAAAAGATGATTTTTTGTACCTATGGTTCATGTTGAAGTTGTGTTTGTGGTGCTTTGGATAAATGATATATTCTGCAGTGACGTATCATGAGGAAGTTGTGCAAAACAATTTGAAAGAATAATGATAAAATACTTTTCCGGTTTAGGGATGGCAAAGTGCGCTTCCCCACCTTGAATGGGGCTGGGATACCCACAGTTATTCGGTGACCCAGAGTGTCTAGGGTTGGGTCAGGAGTGCAATTTGCCATCCCTGTCCCCTTTGTGCTTTATAGACTTCACTTATTTAGACAAGGATTGGTCCTCTTTGAGGCTGTACATTTGTTTCCTTGAACAAATGAATATGTGCATTTGAAGAGACATTACATATATCACCCTCAAAACAAATGCAAAGGATCGATTTAGTTTATTTTGTCACTTTACCCTCACATTGCTCTTGCTTTATTGTTGCCAGGCTCATGAGATTGACCATCTAGTGATTCCAACTAGGGATTATCTTTTTGCTCCATCATTTTCTGATATCAACCGAGCGGTAGATTTTATCCATGGTAGGTAATCTTCAATGTTGTCTTGTTCTATATTTGTAGAGTATGATGTTATTTTGGTACTTCATCTTTAATTATTTCCTTCTCTTTTTGGTTACAGAGAATTCTTGCTGCGGTCGAACAACATATGTCCACTGCAAAGCTGGGAGGGGACGGAGCACAACCATTGTGCTCTGCTATCTGGTGCTGTTCCTCTTTCTGAAATGGACCTATAATTTTATATTACACAGCAATTTAACTTCCATCCATTTTTGGTTTGGCACAATTGGTGAACTGGGTTGATATGCAGGTTGAATATAAGAATATGAGCCCTGTTGCTGCATTTGAATATGTTCGCTCTAGAAGACCGAGGGTCCTCTTAGCTCCTTCCCAATGGAAGGTGAGCACAGAAAGTCTTACGAGTTTACAAATTAAAATTTCATTTAGGATCTAACTAAATTCCAACCTATTTGTTTACTGGATAAATATTAGTTTTTTGAGGTCTCTGATCATGACTTCATCTGCTTTCCAGGCAGTCCAAGAATATAAGCAGCAGCGGATGTCGTCTCGCTTAATCTGTCCCTCAGGAGACGCTGTAATTATTACGAAAGCAGATCTGGAAGGGTATCCTAACCCTTGTACCGACGATTCTGGAAAGGTGCTTGCAATTGTGCCCAGAATGCCGAGGACTAATCCCATGATGGCTAGGTTATCCTGCCTCTTCGCATCTCTAAAAGTTTCAGGTGGTTGTGGATCTGTCACAAGGCAGATGACAGAAGCTCGTGCGTGCTAATTCCCGACCCTTTTACAAGTGAATCGTACAGAGGAGCATGGTGCATGTAAGTTTCACTAAGCTTTATTACAGTTCCAAACCCTTGTATGTATTTCTAAGGAAAATAAGGAATAATGCGGAAATTTGAAGACTTCTTCAACGTTGTATATAACTAGTAGTTCTGTATGTGTAGATTTGTATGGGATTTTGCTTTCCATATGCAATGGGATAAGGTTTTAGTTTCTTTTTCTTGTTTAACATTTCAGCTATGGAGTCCACTTCAACAAAAGATCTTCAATTTCATTTTTAGAAAGAAATACGTGGCTTGTTTAGCAGAGACTCCACGACATTTAATTCTACAATATTAAATTTTGAACCATTCTACTTAATATTCTAAGAGTATCTCCAAGAGACCCTCTAAATATAAAATGTTCTTAAAATGAGTTTCAAGTGAGACTGAATTTGGCAATTTAGAGAGTCAAACTCACTCTCTATTCTTAATGACAATAATTGCATTTAATAAATTACATATTTCAATACGTTACTTCTTAAACTATTCAAATCACATTTAAATTGATTGGTAAATTGATATATAAAAAATTTATATTAAGTAAAATATGAAGAGAAATCAATAAATGTTACTCGAGACCAGCAAAATGAAGAACTAAAATAAAGAATTTGTTGGAGTATAAAATTTTGACTCTCTACATTTAAGGATGCTATAGATAATACATAAATGTTCTTTATAAACAAATAGTCTCTTGGAGATGCTCTAATAAGTGTATGTTGTTATTTATTAAAATAATTGAGTTTTGATAATATTTTTTTAATGTATGACGTTAATGTTTCCTTTTGTAATGTTCCTTTACTTTTGCAAAATTACATATTTTGTGTTTTTTTACAAGTTCATTGAATGTTGTTAAAACCTCATCCTATTACAACGTTTCTTGCATATTGATGAATAATTAATGTGTGATTCTTTTACAACGTTCATTGAGTACTGTTGCGAAAATGCTCTTTGGAAACGTTCGCTGTCTGTTATTAAAACCTTTGAAAACAAGCTGTGAACATTGCAAACAATTAATTATGACAACGTTATTTGAAAACCTTTTGCAATGGCCTTTGAATGTTGTTGCATATGTTAGGTTTTAGTTGTATAGGCAATTCTTTACACAAAAAAGATTATTGTAAAAGAATAGGAATACTATAAAATAGTTGTAAAAGTCAATGAGTCTTTTGGATGGTAGTATACATGAATTAAGATTCTTTGGATTCGAGTATTAAACAAGAAGAAAGAGTTACCGGATTTACTCTAGCCTTCGCCTAGCTAATGCTCGAGCGACCAAAGCAAAATCAGTGTCGCCAAGCTCTCGCTCGAGTGATGCACCTCTCTCTTGCCTATCGCTACCCTGACGCTTGAGCGATGATGTTATTTGAGAAACCCTAGTTTGCATTTTTCAAGAGTTTTATCTATCCTATACTACTTAAACACATCCTATTACAAATACCCAATGCCCAGTATGATCATTGTTTTACATCTTCATAACATCATTTCAAGATCTAAGAACACATAAAAAAAAATCCAGATTAACATTTTGATCATTGAGATCAACCAATTGCAAGTTTGGGAAAAATATTGAATTCTAATAATCCTAAACACCAACTTCCTTGATATCATCAGGAATGTACTTTCTCAATAGCTTTCAGAGATTGTTGAAAATTGAGTGAGGTTGGACCAGAAGCACGGGAAGAGTACAAGAACGAGACATTTTTTATGTTTCGCAAGAGAGAGACAATTTCAGAAGATCGAAAATAGGTGTGAGTGAAGCACGTTCCAGCGGGTCTTGGAGATTGTAAGAATTAGATAAGCGAGTTTAGAGGTTTTCTAGGCTGGATCCTACTATAAGTTCTTATTGTTTATAGTGGAAACTATTGGCTTGGTTCCGAAATTTTTACACAATTAAGGGTTTTTTCCGTTATCAAATCTTATGTTATTTACTATTTTAATTATTTATTGCGACAATTCAATATAGGATAATTTAACTTAATTGACTAAACATCTAGAACAATTAAAAAGTGACTTGTAGCTTTTAATTAATAAGTTTAATTTCCGTTATTCATCTATTATATGATTTTAAGGTTGAACTAGTAACTTTCAAGTGGTATCAAAGCCCAATTTGATTCCTGACCCTAGTTTTCTAAAGGAGTAACCCATTGTCCATTCTGCCATATTTTGATGGCAGTAACTATGCCTCTTGAAAAGTTTGAATGAAAGCCTTCCTGAAAATGATGGATGAGCGTGTTTGGTTGTGCGTAGTGAATGGTTGGATAGCCCCATCTACCATAGTTGTAGGTGTAGTTACCCATACTGATATTTCAACTTGGTCTAAGATATATTTAGATAGTGTAATTGGAATAGTAAAATGCTTCATGCTCTATTTATGGCTGTTTCATCTGAAGAATTTAAGCGTGTGTCAATGTGTGAGGTCGCTAAACAGGTTTGAGATATTTTACAGACCACACATGAAGGAACTCAGGCTCTTAAGAATTCTAAGTTACAGATGTTGACCACTAATTTTGAAGAAATTAGGATGAAGGATGATGAGACCTTCAATGACTTTTATGCGATCTTGAATGATATAGTTAATTCTAGTTTTAACTTAGGTGATAGAATTCCTGAGTCTAAGATCGTTAAAAAAATCCTGAGATCATTACTTGAAAGATTTAGACCTAAAGTTATAGCTATCGAGGAGAGCAATGATCTAAATGCTGTTAAGATTGAAGAATTGGTTGGATCTCTCCAAACTTATGAACTCATCATATCTTAACATAAGAAGAACAAGTCTATAGCCTTGAACACTGTTAGGGAAGAAGAGTATGATTCATTTGATTCAAAATCACTTAATGATGAGGAAATAGCCTACTTTGTTAAGAATTTTAAAAAATGTTTAGAAATGAGAAGAAGACTAAAGGGAGATATAAAGGCGATTCCAGTTAGTCTAGAAAGAGATCTAAATATGTGAGATGTCAAAGTTTTGGCCACTGTAGAAGTGAGCATTCTAATGGTAAGAGAAATTAGGGTAAAGTTATGAATGTAACTCTCACTGATGACAAGTTTAGCTCAGCTAATCAAAGTTAGATGTCTACACATGAGGAGAGTGAAAAGTTTATGGCCTTCACTGCTAGAATTAAAAGTGAATCTGATAAGGACAGTGAGAAGGTTGAGGAAGTAGATAGTAGTGAGCAATCTGAGGAAGATTCTGAAGATGAGGATGTGAATCATAAGGTTTATCAAAAATTATTTGAAGAGAGTCTTAAAATTAAGAAGGTGAATAAAGTCATGCTTAAGAAGGTCAATTAATTTGAGCTAGTTAGAGAGAAACTTGTAGTTGATTTTCAGAAGTCTACCTTATACCTCAACAAAATAGAAACTGTAAATCGATCCCTAAAGTCTAAGATTAAAGATCTTACAAGTGAACTTGAGAAGTCCTCTAGGAGAGTAGTGAGTTGATAGTTGAGAATGAGAAATTAGAATTACATATTAAGAATATTTCAAGTCTCAACTTCTTGCTTTCTTTAGTGGATTTCAAAAATTGGACAGTCTGTTGGGGTTGAACAAGCCGGCTGGGAACAAGGGAGACCTAGGATATAATCAGACCGATTATAATAGGGCTAGTACTTCCAAAACCATTTTATCCCTACTACTAACCAGTCTACGTATGTTCCTAATCATGAACTAAAGAATGAGGGTATCGTAGGATAGATGCCTACTAGACAGCGTAGGACCTTCCAACCTATGAGAGTTAGCGAACGACCGCTGAGAAGTCCTCTAGGAGAGTTAGTGAGCTGACTATTGAGAATGAGAAATTAGGATTACAGATTAAGAACCATCTGAGCAAACTTGAATATTCCAAGTCTCAACTTCTTGCTTTCTCTAGTGGATCTCAAAAACTAGACAGTCTGTTGGGGTTGAACAAGCTGGTTGGGAACAAGAGAGACCTAGGATATAATCAGATCGATCATAATAGGGCTGGTACTTCCAAAATCATTTTTATCCTTGCCACCAACCAGCCTATTATATGTTCCTAATCCTGAACTCAAGAACAAGGGTATCGTAGGAAAGATGCCTACTAGATAGTGCATGACCTACCAACCTAGGAATAGATATCAGCAACCACATAACTTTGGACCTAGGTTTATCTCCACTTGCTTCAATTGTGGAGAGTTAGGACATATAAGGCCTTGGTGTCATAAATTCCTGAATAGAAATAGAAATCAAAATTTTACTATAGTTATAAATTAGGATTTTGATGGCCGAAATGAATTCCTTACCAATCAAGTGAGTCATTTGACCAAGTTTATGATAGAGTTGATTCAAAATAAGTCTTCCACTAGTCAGATTTGGGTGAAAAAGAGCGATTTGAAAAAAAATAGAAATTGATCACGATGCGCTTAAAGGTAAGAGTGTTTGCTAACCTAATTGGTTATGTACTTTTGATGTATGCTTATGCTTTTAATTGATTCATTCATTATTACATGTATCTCATTTTTTTTTATTTGATTTAACTTTTTAGGAAGGTTGATTTTTGTTTTAAAAAATTTAATAAAAAATTTGAAAAATTGAAAAAAGAAATAGAGGGAAAATTCTTTACTACATCATGATATTTGATTTACTTGAACATGTATATTGTGACCAAATATGAGTTTAATTGATATGATGTAGCATATTTTTCATTACTTTGTTTAGGTTGATGTGGAGTACTTAGTATAGGTTTTCTTCGTGTACTATCTGCACTGCACACACTATGATCTTGTGAGTAAGCATTGACCGCGTGTGTAAGATTTGAGATGATCGTCATTTGTTGGTAATGTAACTTTGAACATGGATTGACCTTAATTCAGGATACCTAAGATCGAGTATATCCCATTAAATAAAATAAAAATGTTTCATCTTATACTCTTCTTCGAAACCTATTTTACTCGAGTAATTAAGCCCAATGAGTTTCTTATAATCTGATGCCCTATGATCAACTGATTTGGAGTTATCAGCTCAAAACTCGTTATAAGGTTTTTTTAGTCGTTTAATAGAGAAGAATTTGTACATAAGATTTGAAAAATTGAAGAGAAAAATGATAGGCTTAAAAAGAAACATGTAAATTGTGTGAAAATGTTTATATACTCAAAGTAATGGGAAGAAAATAATAATATACATGAAAAATGAACTTTATGTATAAGTCCTAATATGTATTATTGGTTTGACTTTCATTAGTAGAAGAATAAACTTATTTAACAGTGATGTTTAGCATGTCATTTATCATAAATTTAAGGTTTGGAGTTTTGATCACAAAAAATTAGTGACACTTAATACACATGAGTCACTTATACAATTTACTCTATTTAGATTTGAACAGAGTATGGGAGAAAGTGTACTAATCATTGATTATGATAGTGCATGCTATCAACTATATATTTGAGTTATTATATATTGTTGTTATAGTACCTTCGTCATTTGTGACAAAAAAGGAGGAGAAATTGAGAGACATTTAAATTTTAGTTTATTTTGTAGTAATGAGGAGATGATTTGTTTTGCTTAGTTTTTATGAGTTTTGATATTTTGTTAGTATTGCTTCTCAATCTAGCTAGCATATGATATTCTGTTTCAATTATTATATTTCATGTATCACGTGCTTTTATACTTGGTATTTGAGTTATTGATTTCAGGAAATAGGTTTCAAGAAATGTAAGAGACAGACATTCAGTTTGAATTTGAGTATATTAGTTTTGTTTTTACATCCTTGATTTGTATTGTATAGTTTTGTCATAGAATGCTAAAGGAGGAGATTGTTAGGTTTTAGCTGTATTGACAATTCTTTAGACAAAATGATTATTGTAAAAGAATAAAATTGTTACAAAAGAGTTGTAAAAGTCAATGAGTCTTTGGAGGGTATTATAGATGAATTATGAGTCTTTGTGTTTGAGTATGAAACAAGAAGAAAGAGTCGCCGGATTTACACTAGCATGTCATCTAGATGATGCTCGAGCGACCAAAGCAGAATCAGTGTTGCCCGACTTTCGCTCGAGCGACGCACCTCTTGCTCACCTGTCGTTAGTTTGGTGTGCTCGAGTGACGGTGTTGTTTGAGAAACCTTAGTTTGCGTTTTTCAAGAGTCTTATTTATTTTATACTACTTAAACACCTCATATTAGAAATACTCACCGCCGTACATTTTTGTGGGTGGTTGATCATTGTCTTACATTTTCATAACATCATTTTAAGATTCAATAATACATCCAAAAATCTAGATTACCTATTGATAATTGAAACCAATCAATCACAAGTTTGGAAAAAAAAAAACATCGTATTCTTATAATCCATAACACCTACTTTCTAGATATCATCAGGAAGGTATTTTCTCAATAACTTTCAAAGGTTGTTGAAGATTGAGGGATGTTGGACCAGAAGCACGGAAGAATACAAGAATGAGGTGTTCTTGGGATTCCGCAAGAGATAGACAATTCCAGAAGATCGGGAGCATGTGTGAGTGAATAACGTTCCATCTAGTCTTGGAGATTGCATGAATTAGATGAGCGAGTCTACTGAGTTTTCTAGTCTAGATCCTACTATAAGTTCTTATTGTCTATAGTAGAAACTACTGGCTTGGTCCTAAAGTTTTTACCCAGATAAGGGTTTTCTCTGTCATCAAATATTGTGTTATTTACTACGGTAATTCAACATATGATAATTTTATTTGATTGACTAAACATTTAGAACAATTAAAAAGTAACTGGTTGTTTTTAATTGATAAGTTTAATTTCACGTTATTCATTTATTAGGTGATTTTAGTGTTGAACTAGTAACTTTCAATATCTTTTTACTCTACGACGAATATTGAAGCTCGAAATATATGTTTGAATATTGCGAAAGGTTGTTATTGTTGTAGTGATAGTTTTTTTAATTAGTTTTAACAAATTAGTTAATCAAAATAATAACTTTAGATACATTTTGTGGAAATTAATCACTTATATCGGAAACTAATATTTCATACTGTAACTTCGTTACATTTATTTATTTGTGAACTTGACTAAATAGCTTTTCTTTGGCGTTCGTAGTAAAACAGCCACTACAACAAAAATAGTCTACGACAACGTTCAAAAAACATTGACGTAGGCATATGACAACATTTGGACGTGTGTTGCAAATCGAGGTGTTGTCGTAGAGTAGAGAGATACGACAACGTTTGGTTTGACAAACGTTGCGAAAGACAGACTTTAGCAACGTTTGCCAAATGTTGCCGTAGGGTGGGTGTTTTTTTTTTTTTTTACAACAACAATTTATACAAATAGATTGGCAAAATTGAAAATGCAACTTATGAATAAATTTTGGAATTGCATAAAAATTGATAATTTCATTACAAACTTTTGAATCCATACACTTAAACATTAGAATGTAACACAACACCACTTAAATAAAAAGGAGCTTCAAAATGAAATAAAATGGCAAGGGAAAAACTCGATCATAAACGGAACACATAAACTACTCTCTTTCTTATTTCTAGATGCTTTCACGGCTGGAGCACATTCTTCAGCAGCCTTCTTCCTAAACCATACAGGATATAAAATAAATTATTGAAATAAAAAACATAAGATTATTTAAATGAAAACTATTTTCCCTAAAACCTTAATCACATCACGCTGTCATAAGAGCCTAAATGGTACAATTCATGTTTATCATATCACGTGCAATCTTATAACAATAGGATAAGACATAGATGCACCAGTAATGACTCAGAGATTAAAAGGAAAAAGACAACACATTGGCACAAAATGACCACTATCAGATATAAAAGGCTAACCCATATTCTCACCCTTAAAAGATGCATTTGGAGAACTTGCTCTTTTTGTTGCATCCTTTGAATCCGATGAGTTATCTAATCACAACAATTCAATTTTATTTTATCAAAGACACAACAAACGCAATGCATGCTTCATTTGTTTTCTTAAGACCAGATTCATTACAGCAAACAATACTTTTCTATTATATTTAGTAATCTTCTTGTTACCCATAGCACACTGTCCAAACCTATACTTTCACACTTATCTACTTCCAAATTACAGTATGAATTTCTATCATCAATGTCAAATCTGATCGTAAAATGTTTATAATAGGAAGTTACATGCTTGGAGTTGATAGCAATCACAAAGGAACAATGACAAAGAACCTGATGATCATATGCCAAACGCTAGCAAGAAAAGTTTTGAGAGATGCTGAAATTTAGAGCTTCAGTCACACATGGCACATTATTCAAAACGAAATGATGAGCAGAGTGAGTGAAATTTTGTAGAGGCTTTTGCCACATTTCTAGTGGGATTTAACTGATCGTCAACAATGAAGAAAAACAAATGTTTGCAGACATCATGAGAGGGATAAGAGTTGAAACATATATGCACGTCTCAATCAGTAAAATATAAATGGGATGAAAGGAGGACACTGATACACAATCTATTGAAAAGGTTAGTAGAAAATAGATTACAGTAATTGTGAGAAATTACGTAGTCTCACTGAATATTTTTAGATATAGAAAACCAAAGGGGCTATGCGTAAAGTCTTCTTGTCCCTATAAGAATAATCAAATGGCCAAACAATTAAGGCAAATGCAGATTTAGAGTTTCAACTCCACAAAGCCATGACAAGTGCAAGAATAAACACAAAATAATTATAAAACATCATCAGAAGCAGCAATTGCAACAATAATGCTGACTCTAATGACAACGACATGGTTAAAATAACCATAATGCAATAATATCAATATTACTTATAAGTTACTAACTAAACTTTAATGGAGTTTTATTTTATCCATTACTCACACTAGTAACATCCAAATCTAAGAGAATAACAACATCTACAAAACGTCATGTATTCGAGACTTTCCACAGTCATCAGACATGAGAACAAGACAATTGGGTCCACCTGAGCACTCTGGCATCCTGACGCCGGGCAGAATAACGATTATTCTGCAGGCGGGGATCAATAGACAAGAACATGGAATAAAGCAAGAGAAAAAACAAAGGAAACGATAAGAATTATTTATTATTCAACAACTGAATGAAAATTAACCCACAAGCCGGGTTATATAGCCGAATATGCGAAATTAATGAAAATTTACCAAAAATGGTAAATTCTAATTTTCCTACCAAAATAAAGGACTTAATAAAAGAAACAATATCACCAAAATCCGGCTCAAATCGAGCTCTTATTCTATTTCAAAAAGGTAATTGAAATATTACCATAAACGGCAAAAAATAACTTAAATTGATGATTCGGAAAGGAAAACAGTTGAATTTGGCTTCGAAATCGATGCTCACCGAGCAAAGATGGGTGACCACGTCGTGCGCGCCGAAAATGCCTTTTCGGATTGGGGTTATGGCCTTGATTCTGACAACCGTAGCAAAAGTTATATAACCGAAACATGCCTGTAGATGGCCCCAATTAGGAAATATCGCCAATTATTTACCAATCTTGCGCTGATCTGCCAACTCATGGTATTTCAGCGCCATTAACGTACTATCAGACAGCTCGGCCTCGTCTGACTCGGATCCTCCTGCTTCACATCCTCATCTGATTATATTACTATGAAACGAAATTAACCAAAAATCCCAATTATTACATTTGGAGGCATGGAATTGGGTCCACAAAATCGAGAAACTAGTTGAATTGGTTAAACTATAAGGCCTCAATTCTATTGCCCCAAATTTCTTTTTGTTCTATGAGTCAGACAGCAAAATAAGACTCTGTTCACTGCAAAGAAATAGTGAAAAGGCACAGTTCACTTCTATATCTATCAAGCAATTTCCATTGTCTTCCTTTGACCAAAATTTATCATCACTTGTTTGCAAAACAAGACATTGATTTTGGAAAGATTTATCTCAAAACAGACTATTAAAACAAGTAATGAATATTTTTATTTACCACTGAAAAACATCAGAAATTACTTTTCCATCGTTTTATTTAGTTAATTGTGAAATATACGCATCAAAACAATTAAATCTACCAATTTGGGGTTGAAAAGTAATAACTACGAATAGAAATTTTCTATTATACTTTCCTCCACGAAATCTCCATCACAAGTCAACCAAAATTGGAAACGTTAAATCAAAATTCAAATGAACTCTTCGATAGAAAAGAAAAATCTGAGGTTGAGTCGGAGTGTCCGACCTTCCGGCTGCGGCGCAGCTTCTTCCGTCTATACTGGAGGTGGCGAAGCTTCGTGACTTCTTCTGTCTGGCCTTCTGCTTCTTGCCTTAGTGATTTAGAGATGGAGGAGTGACGGGAGGTAGGAGAGAGCTCAGAGACGGAGGAGTGTAGTGGAGAAATGAACAAGGGTTTCTTTCTTTTTCATTTAATATTAAAAAAAAATTACCTTTTTGCAACACTTAAAAAACGTTGCAAAAAGTGAACTTTATTGCAACATTTAGCAAGCATTACGAATTGTCTCACTTTTCATAACGTTTGACAAACGTTGCAAAAAAGGTCCATCACTACGTTTGACAAACGTTGTAAAAAGTGAGACATTTCACAACATTTGACAAACGTTGCAAAAAGTCACACTTTTCACATTGTGATAGACCTCTTTTTGCAACATTGTGAAAAGTGCTAAACAAACGTTGCAAAAAGGGGGTCTATTGCAACATTTTTCTAAAAAATGTTGCTAAAACTCATTTATACTAACCAATGACAACATTCACTTACTAAAATATTGCCAAAAGACCCTTTTAGCAATATTTATTAACAAATATTGTCTTTTTAGTGTCACAAATGATTTTTTTTTTTTTTTTTTTTTTTGTAGTGAGCCAATGCTCCATTATTTTTCACTTTCTCAAAGAGAATTATATGGATAAGTGTTAATTGGAGCGATTTTACATAATTAGAACGAACCTATAAATTTTAAGTTATAAAAAATAAATAAACAAGAAATGAGAATATATATTAATGGTAAATGAAGATAAGAATACATTAAAGGAAATTTGACTAAAATAGACATTTAAAAGTTACAAAAATGATATGATTTCAATTAAATGTAATACAAGAGTTAAAAATAGGTAGAATTCAATATAATTGTGTGTTTAAAGTGTACATGACTTAGTGATGCAGGAGGATCCGAGTCCAACGAGGTCGAACTGTCTGATATTACGTTAATGGCGCTGAGATACCATGAGTTGGCAGATCAACGCAAGATGACAAATAATTGGCGATATATCCTAATTGGAGCCATCTACGGGCATGTTTCGGTATTTTGGCCATAACTTTTGCTACGGTTATCAGAATCACGTCCATGACTCGGCGCGCACGACGTGGTTACTCAACTTTGCTCGGTGAGCATCGATTTCGAAGCCGAATTCAATTGTTTTCCTTTCTGAATCATCAATTTAAGTTATTTTTAACTATTTATAGTAATATTTCGATTACTTTTTTTGACATAGAATAAGAGCTCGATTTGAGCCGGATTTTGGTGATGTTATTTCTTTTATTAAGTATTTTATTTTGGTAGTAAAATTAGAATTTATCATTTTTGGTAAATTTTCACTAATTTCGCATATTCGGCTATATAACCCGACTTGTGAGTTATTTTTTATTGAGTTGTTGAATAATAAAAATTTCTTATCGTTTCCTTTGGTGTTCCTCTTGCTTTATTCCCTGTCTTTGTCTATTGATTCCAACCTGTAGAATAATCGCTATTCTGCCCGACGTCAATTAGAAAAAAAGCTTTTTATCGAGAAGCAATTATCTTTAGGCAAGTGCAACTAGAGGAAGGTTTCTAATCATTATTATGGTGTTTTTGGGATGAAAATGAACGAAACCGTATACCTTGTTATGGCACAATACCACTTACCATTTACATATTTTCTGGAATACTCCCAACCTTTCATTTTGGTGCAAATTTCCCTAAATTACCCAAACCTCGAGTTTAATTGAGACTTGTTTGTATTTTTTAAAAAAATTGAGATTATGACGGAAATTAATTAATTAATTAATTAGCCTATGTTTGACAATCACAGCATTGGTCACGAGTCAGCTGATGGGTCACATACCACCAACCCCTCCAATGTCTCCACCGCCACTTGCGGCCACCTTCACACGGTAGCCGACGACACCACCACCACCACCACCACCACCACCACCAACACACCAGCACCAAAACCAACACTCTGACCACCACTCCACGACTGCCGTCAGTCGCATCGGCATCACAACTGCCGCCGTCAAAACCACAACCACCATCTCCAGACAGCCCCATCATCTCAAACACCACAACTAGCACCACCTTACCACCAACAAACCAAATACAAAATCGCAACACCCCCACAAAAATTACCACCGTACTGCCGTCTCGCCACCCGGACCACCATTACCACCACACGGACCGCCACCATAGATCTATCTCCATTTCCCAAAACATACAACCACAGATCCACCACCTCCACAACCCAAGTCTGCACAACCACCACCATCAAACACCTGTAACACCTTGTCTATTTTTCTGTTTTCTCTTCACTGTTTCATCTACCACAAAAGTGAGAAGTATCATTGATAAATTTAAAGCTGCAATCAATTAAAGTGGTGTCTAAAAGGAAAAATTAAACAAAAGACAGAATAGTGATTGAAGTTCAGAAAGGACAAATGCGGCGGCGCGACTTACAATTGGGAAATCTAGAGGGGAACGGCGAGTCATCTTTTCTTCATCAGGTGACATGCACACAGCCCATGACCTCCGGTGTCCACGTGTCAAATTCCAATCGCGATTTTTTTTTAAAAGAAGGTAAGGGAGCCTTCGAAAAAGACGCCGTCGATGGTATCGCAGTTGCGGTGAGGTTGAAGAAGGAGAGGGACACAGAAAAGAACTTCAAATCGTTGCAGCGATGCTCACATCAAGCGAGTTTACTGTAGCGACTGCGGTTGGCCGTCTTCACAATGGTCGAGGCGATCGTTTGTGGCGGCAACGGTGGTTGTTTCACTTCATAGCGGCAGCGCCGTGGCTGAGGATTTAGACTGAGGGGAGAGTGAAGGAGAAGACACAATTTTCGGTGGGCACGGTGGCGGCGCAGTGGTGGCCGTGAGGGAGAGGAGAGAGAGACGAGAGAGTGAAAGACGGAGCGAGAGAGGAGTGAATTTAGGGTTTGAAATTAATTTAGTGGTGGTGTGGGGGGTGTATGTATATATTAATTTTTATAATATTTTTCTTAATATTTAATTAAATATAAAAAAATCTGTATCTATATATAAAATATCTGATTTTTGAAAATTAAAATTTGAAATCTGATTTATGAATTTGAATCTTGAAAAATAGGGTTTCATGTAATTACCACATATATAATACCACTATCTCACATTTAAAGTTTATGAAATCATTTGAGAGAATTGCATCCATAAAAGGAGCATGTCATCCAAAATTCATCTATGGGCCTATAATAATGATAGTGTATGAGGTCCATTAATTAAAAAAGTTAAATTTTTTAAATTAAATATTAGTAAAACTACCAACGGGTCACCAGTTCACAATTAAATTGACAGTTCGATGTGTTTTGAGTGGTATTTGAGCTAGTAAGTTAATTGGGCATGATTTACCTGGTTTTGGATCCGGTTCTCAATTATATCGATTGAACCGACAAGGCAGGATCGATTTTGATAACATTGGTTTTAAAAGTATGATTATCAAATAGAGGCTATGGTTGTCAAATAAAGGCTTAAAGATGAGGGTCAATTAGTCATTTTATTATGATTTATGAAAAAGGGGGGGGGGGGGGGGGGGGGGAATATGTTGTATTTCGTAAGGTTCGGATAATTTAAGAGAGTTTTGAGCCAAAATGAGAAGTTTAGGATGATATTGTACAAAACAGTTAAATGTTAGATGATGCATCGTGCCAGTTACCCAAAGATAAATAATCATATTTGGGAGAATCCAAAAAAAAGTGGATTAGGCCATGTGATATTCCCAAAAAAAGTGGATTAGCCAAACTCTTCCATAAAGCGAATGTTGACGGGACATCTCATTTTCTATATTGCATGTGGAAAGTGACATTTAATTTCTAGATTTTCCAACAATCTATCTCTAAGCAACTTTTTTTTTTTTTAAAGATTTGAAATATATATTTTTTATTTTAATAAAACCAATTTAGGTGGCAAGATTTTATGAATAACAAGTTAAAGTAATTGGATTCGATGAGTTTGTATGCTCTCTTTTTTTACTAGTACTTTGATTTAGCCGAAAACTCTGAAAAGTATATATATATATATATATATATATATATATATATATATATATATGATGATACAACATGTGTACCCGACCTCTACCTTGGGCTATCACATCTGGCCCATACGTGTGGCCCATCGAGGTCGGGTTCGAGGTATTGCGAAAGCCCAGCGAAGAAGTGCATGACCTCGAGGTCGAGGTTGTTCCTCACTTGTGGCGTCCTTCTCGATACACGAGGTCGGGGTCGTGCACCCCACGTACGGACCAAACGTCACGTGCCCCCCCTTTTCGAGTACACGTGCTCATGGAAACCTAGTTCAACCTAACTGTTATACCTCTCTACTTACCATAAATCTCGGCATTCCCAAAGAAGGTTATACAGTCCTAGCACAACACAAACATCCCCCAGGAAAAAGAATATCAATCCATCTAGGACTCTATCACCGCCCTATATAAATAGGTGTGCCCTCCCCATGAATAAGGTACGTCTTTTTTCTCACAAAACATTAGTTATATAAAATATCTCTTGGCCGTTTGACTAACTTAAGCATCGGAGGGGCTACGAGGACACACCTCAACGCCTTTATTTCAGGTATTTGGAGGCAGAGCGGGTGGAACTCTTTCATCCGGTCCGGGTCGACCCAGGTACGATTTCTTGCATCATCATTGGCGCCGTCTGTGGGAACCGTGTGACGAAAAGCCATGGTTAACACACGTTCAGGACAACTTCCGGCAAGCTCATCCGCCCCTAATCAGCCTCCCGCTGCGGACGTCCCGCCCCCACAGGAGGTAACATCAGGAGAACCACCGTATCCACTCACAACAATCACACCAGCCGCATTCGAGGAACTTCGCCAGCAGGTGGCCACACTAACTCAGTTGCTACAGGAGAGAAGCGCACCCCCGGTACCGTCACCACAAAGTGGCAATATGGCCCATGCTAGGGTTCCGGGACCCATCAACTACGAAGCCGGAACATCGGGTATACCCCAGGAACCCATCGAGCCGAGGTCAATCGCAATGGATCCAACTGACTTGGCGAAAATTATTCAAGAAGGAATCACAGCTGGGATGCTGCAGAAGTCACGGGCGGTGGTAGGGTTTGCCCCCAACACGCCGTTCACCCCCGAAGTTTTGTCCTATCCCCTGCCTGATCGTTTCAAATACCCCAGAGTGAAGGAGTACGACGGGACGACGGACCCTGTCAACCACCTGAATATATACACCGACGTTATGAACTTACAGGTCGCACCCGATGCTGTAATGTGCAAAGCTTTTCCTCAGACACTCACGAACGCCGCGAGGGATTGGTTCTCCACGCTAGAGCCCAACTCCATAGCCTCATTCTCGGACTTGGCCGACAAGTTCTCCGCTTTCTTTGCCAGTAGCA
The DNA here is from genome assembly GCA_019097785.1 of Fraxinus excelsior. Taxonomy (NCBI): domain Eukaryota; kingdom Viridiplantae; phylum Streptophyta; class Magnoliopsida; order Lamiales; family Oleaceae; genus Fraxinus; species Fraxinus excelsior. Next base: position 6,987,542 of record CM032627.1, read on the forward strand.
AACGAATCAGGAAGACAGCCGCATCACTCATGCAGATGCGACAAGAGCCCAATGAAACCCTCCGCAACTTCATGACAAAATTCAACAAGGAAAGGCTTTTGATCCCGGACCTACACATCACAGCCGCGGTATCTGCTCTTACATATGCAGTAAGGTGCGAAGCGTTCAAGATGTCCCTATCAAAGACCCCCCCAAAGTCAATAACCGACCTGCTCACCAGGGCGGAAAAGTATATTAACATGGAGGAAACTATGTTCCCGAGAAGAGACGCCCTGCCAGTAAGAAAGCCCGACATGAAGAGACCTCACGAGTCCACCCAACGAACGGATTTCCCCAGAGGTCAACCGAGACAAGAAGTCGGCCCCACGTCCTTCACCCGATTGAACAACTCGAGGTCGAACATTCTCATGGAGATCAAGGACCTCAGGGAGCTCAAGTGGCCTCCCAAGATACAGTCCCCTCCCGAAGCCCGTGACAAGAGTAAATATTGTGACTTCCACAGAGACCATGGCCACACGACAGAGGGATGCTTCGCCCTCAAGAGGGAGATCGAATCACTCATCAAGAGGGGCTTTCTAGGAACGTATGTGGGTCGGGACAAGCGTCCCCAAAACACTCATCACAAGGGAAGGCAGCCCGGCGACAAGAGGGATCAACAACCAACCGCAGGGACAATCAACGTCATTATTGGTGGAACGGCCTCGGGAGGAGACTCAAATAATAGCCGTAAGCAGTACGCCAGGTTGTACCCCCTCGTCTCGAGTGTAGACGTGAGCAATGTGGAGGACATAACTTTCGGAGCAAAGGATTTGGAAGGCGTGTCTTTTCCTCATGACGACGCCCTGGTTATATCGGCAATCATCGCTAATTTTGAGGTAAAAAGGATCTTGGTAGACAATGGTAGTGCAGCCAATGTACTATCACATGAGGCTTTCGAAAAGATGGGTATCTCGACGGAACAGCTCAGACCGGTGAAGACGCCTCTTCAGGGATTTGGAGGAGGTATTGTTGTCCCGGAGGGGGTTGTTGACTTACCCCTTACCTTGGGGTCGGGAGGGAAGCAGATAACACAGATCACAGCGTTCCAAGTAGTTCGCACAGCTGTGGCCTATAACGCCATACTTGGCCGACCACTGCTAAATGGTATCAAAGCAATCGTCTCGACGTACCACCTGGCGGTAAAGTTCCCTACAAACAGAGGGGTCGGGGTGGTTCGAGGAAACCAGACTGTGGCTAGACAGTGTTATGTCGCGAGCGTGAAGGAGATCAAGTTGGACGTCATGCAGGTAGCAGAGATGGAACTCGAGCCCGATCACTGTGGAAGGCTCGCGCCGGTGGAAAAAATGGATGAGGTCGAGCTCGAGCCTGGCAGGAAGGTCACAGTTGGCCAGGGTCTGGACAGCGTGACTAAGGGTAAACTAATCGATTGCTTGGCTCGCCATGCCGACGTATTCGCATGGAGCGTAGAGGACATGCCTGGGATAGACCCCGCGGTTGTCTCGCATAAACTCAACGCCAACCCAAACGTTAGACCGGTGAAGCAGAGAAGGAGACAGTTTGCACCAGAAAGAAGGGAAGTCATTCAGGAGGAAATTGCGAAACTTATGAAGGCCAACTTCATACGGGAGGTGCAATACCCGGAGTGGCTCGCCAATGTGGTCCTAGTGAAGAAAGCGAACGGAAAGTGGATAGTATGCATCGACTTCACCGACCTCAACAAAGCATGCCCCAAGGACAGCTATCCCCTGCCACGAATTGACAATCTTGTGGACAGTACCTCGGGTCACAAGTTATACAGCTTCTTGGACGCTTTTTCAGGGTACCACCAAATTCTAATGTCGGAGGGTGATCAGGAGAAGACCTCATTCATGGCAGACTCAGCCATCTACTGTTACAGGGTCATGCCATTTGGTTTGAAGAATGCGGGAGCTACATATCAAAGACTCGTCAATAAAGTCTTTGCTAATATGATCGGGAAAAACATTGAGGCCTACGTTGATGATATGGTTGTCAAAAGTAAGCGGGTGGACTGCCACATTGCCGACTTGGAAGAGGTATTCGCAACGTTACGGAGATACAGGATGAAGCTAAATCCAGCTAAATGTGCCTTTGGGGTGGCGTCCGGTAAGTTCTTGGGGTTCATGATCACCCACAGGGGGATAGAGGCCAACCCCGACAAGATAGAAGCATTGGTGTCTATGGAACCACCCAGGTGTAAGAGGGACATCCAGAAGCTTACGGGCCGAGTCGCAGCACTGAACAGGTTCGTGTCTCATGCAGCAGAGAAATGTCTACCATTCTTCAAACTTTTGAGAGGCAACCAGAGCTTTGAATGGAACGAAGAATGCAAGACCGCCTTTCAAGAGCTGAAGGAGACATTGGCCACCCCGCCGGTACTCGTGAAGCCCGATACTGGTGATACGTTGCTACTATACCTAGCGGTCTCCGAAGGTGCGGTGAGTGCGGTTCTGGTAAAAGATGTTGGTAAAGTGTAGCGACCCGTATACTACATAAGTAAAGTGCTCCTGGATACAGAGACTCGGTACACATTGGCTGAGCAGCTTGCTCTTGCATTGGTTGTAGCGGCCCGAAAACTTCGCCAGTACTTTCAGTCGCACCCAATTGTTGTCCTCACTAACCAACCTCTAAGGCACATACTCCAGAAGCCAGATGTTTCGGGTAGATTACTCAAGTGGGCAATCGAACTGGGGGAGTTCGACATTGAGTTCAAGCCGCGACTAGCGATCAAGGCGCAAGCATTGGCAGATTTCATCGCCGAGCTTACCCCCAGATCTCGGGGGCCACAGGATAGAGACCCGATCTTGACCTCAGAAGTTTGGAAAATATACGTTGATGGAGCGTCGAACAGTGCGGGGTCAGGTGCCGGAGTTATCATCACTGACCCAACGGGAGACACTGAAATTCAATGCGCATTCAGATTCGAATTTGAAGCCACCAACAACGAGGCAGAGTATGAGGCCGTCATCTTGGCACTGGAGTTGGCATACAACCTGGGAATAGAGAATGTTAACGTATTCAGTGACTCCCAGCTGGTGGTCGCCCAAACCGAAGGCACCTTTGAGAAGAAAGACGAAAAGATGAGCCTGTACTGTTTGAAAGCGCATGACCTACAAAGAAAGTTCAAGAGTTGCGAGATTACGAAGATTGCAAGAGCCCACAACTCAAGAGCCGATGCCCTGTCCAGACTCATGTTCATGGGAACCGATGGACTTGACAGAACGATGCACCTGAAGATGGTAATGGAACCCAGTATCGGCCAAAAGCCCAGTGTAATGGATATTGAGGACAACCCCTCTTGGATGGACCCGATAATAGAATACCTGAACGGCGGAACCCTACCCTCAGATCATCGACAGGCAAGAAGCATTAAGGCTAGGGCAGCGAGGTATTGTGTAATCAGGGGTATGTTGTTTCGCCGAAGTCTTACTTTACCATACCTAAGGTGTCTCAAGCCCTCCGAATCTCTTCAAGCCTTGGAAGAGGTTCACGAAGGCGTATGCGGGAATCACCAAGGGGCTCGTGCGCTGGCGTACAAACTCATAAGGTATGGATACTACTGGCCCAACATGAAGAAGGATGCATCAGAATATGTCAGGAGGTGTGACAAATGCCAGAGGTTTGGCAACGTCGTACATACTCACGCCGAGGAATTGACATCCATCCCATGCGTCGCGCCCTTCGAGCAGTGGGGAGTTGATATCCTCGGGCCTTTCCCGTTGGCCAGAGGACAGCTCAAATTCGTCATCGTAGCAGTAGAGTATTTCACCAAGTGGGTAGAAGCCGAGCCACTGGCAACCATATCCGAGCCCAAAGTCAGGTCATTCGTATGGAGGTCTATCATTTGCAGATTCGGGATACCCAGGGTATTGATATCAGATAACGGGAAGCAGTTTGATAATGCGCAGTTCAAAAACTTCTGCAACAATCTCGGGATTGACCACCGGCTAACGTCGGTTGCGCATCCTCAAAGCAACGGCCTCGTCGAGGTTACCAATCGTATAATCCTGCATGACCTCCGGACGAGGATTGGAGAAGCAAAGGGCAACTGGCCAGAGGAACTGCCCGCCATATTATGGACATACAGGACCTCTCACAAAACCGCGACCGGCGAAACTCCCTTCATGCTAGCCTTCGGCGTGGAGGCCACTGTTCCAATCGAGGTTAGCCTCCCAACTCAGAGTTTGACTGAAACATTCGCAGGGGAAACAACCGAACATCTCGACCTGCTCGAGGAAGTAAGGGAGCAGGCCTCTATCAAGGCAGCCAGCTATCAGAACAGAACAGCCAAACACTTCAACGCTCGGGTCAAAGCAAGGAGATTTAGAGTCGGGGACTTGGTTCTCCGGAGTGCTGCAGCCGCAGGCCACCCCCCGGGAAAATTAGGACCCGCGTGGGAGGGGCCTTATGAAGTGATACGAAGAGTGAGGGCGGGGTCATACAGTTTGAGGGACACCTCTGGGAAGCCACTCCCTAGGCCATGGAACGCGGACAATTTAAAAATTTACTATAAGTAGTCAAGAAAAAGCGGGCGTCAGTTACTCGGAGTTTGGATAGTCAGTTTATTTTTCTTATTATGGCCTGCGTGCCCAAGTACTCTTCGTTTCTCGATATGGCCTATATGCCGTGTAACATCGGTTATTTTAAGAACACTCAAGTCCATTACGGCAGCTAGTTGTCTCCGTCAATACATTATCATAAACACCGACCTTGATCTTAATTGGTTCAGCCCTTTTCGCAACAAAAGTGGTCGAGGTCGATGCCGCATGCAATACAATAACACGACCGAGCTACTTGGCCCAGAGATGAGCCAAGTAACACGCTTGAGCTCGTTCGTAACACGACCGAGCTACTTGGCCCAGAAATCGGCCAAGTAACACGCTCGAGCTCGTTCGTAACACTACCGAGCTACTTGGCCCAGAAATGAGCCAAGTAACACACTCGAGCTCGTTCATAACACGACCGAGCTACTTGGCCAGAGATGAGCCAAGTAACACGCTCGAGCTCGTTCGTAACACGACCGAGCTACTTGGCCCAGAAATCGGCCAAGTAACAAGCTCGAGCTCGTTTGTAACACGACCGAGCTACTTGGCCCAGAAATCGGCCAAGTAACACGCTCGAGCTCGTTCATAAGACGACCGAGCTACTTGGCCCACAAATCGGCCGAGTAACACGCTCGAGCTCGTCCATAACACGACCGAGCTACTTGGCCCACAAATCGGCCGAGTAACACGCTCGAGCTCGTCCATTAAAAAAATGGGGACGACCGAGCTTACTTTGGCCCAACAAATCAGGCCGAGTAAACGCTCGAGCTCGGTCCATAACACGACCGAGCTACTTGGCCACAAATCGGCCGAGTATACCCGCTCGAAGTCGTCTCATAAGACGAACCGAGTTACTTGGCCTAGAGATGAGCCAAGTAACAAGCTCGAGCTCGTTCGTAACACGACCGAGCTACTTGGCCCAGAAATTAGCCAAGTAACACGCTCGAGCTCGTTCATAACACGACCGAGCTACTTGGCCCAGAGATGAGCCAAGTAACACGCTCGAGCTCGTTCATAACACGACCGAGCTACTTGGCCCAGAGATGAGCCAAGTAACACGCTCGAGCTCGTCCATAACACGACCGAGCTACGTGGCCCAGAAATCGGCCAAGTAACACGCTCGAGCTCGTTCATGACACGACCGAGCTATAACACGCTCGAGCTGTTTGAATCCCTCTACTGAGAAGAAAATTCGAACTCATATAGTAAACACCGACGACATACAAAAAATAAATACGTGAACACGCGAAGTAAAAATATCGATCATTCATTAAAACCAGGTCGGGCAATGTACTTGTACATTTTTTCAAAAACAAAATACAAAAACATATTACATTCAGGGTCGAGGATATTCCTAGTCTAGGTCCGTTGGGTCTGCTGGATCTTCATCCCCAGGGGTATCGACCTCCTCGACTGCAGGATCCTCGGGCTCGGACTCAGAGAGTTCGAGATCATTGGCGAGCTCACTAACCGACTTGAGGTCCTCGATAAGGGGCTTCGCATCCTCGGGCAGCTTCGTGCGAAGAAAGGACCTGGCCAGCCTCAGGCCGTAATGGTATGACCCCGAGCCATATTCCCCGAGAAGGGTCTTTTGCTCATCCGAGTTCTTGAACTCCTCGATCGCTTGAGCTCGAGCCCTGGCCATTTGTTCCTCGACCCCTTTCTTGACCTGGAGCAGCTCCAGCTTCACCTCCTCGACCTCATCCTTCACCTCGCCCATTTGATCCCGAACCTTCCGGATCTCGATGCGAGTGAGATCCCGCTCGACCTCGAGCTCTCTAATACGATCTTCCTTTTTTCCCAACAAAGCCTCGAGCTCTTCTACCTTGTTGGTTGCCTCGAGGCTCCTCAATGACAATCCCCTCGCCATGCTCAGGGCCTACACAAGGTTAAAACCAGAACCGGCTTCAGCAACTACAATTTTTGCAAGACAAAAGCACGACAGCATAAACATACCTTCAACGAAATCAACTCCAACGCTCGAACTCCTTCACCCGGGTCGACCTCATTTTTGAACTTCGCGACCATGGAGGGTATCAGGGGGCATCGAGCGTGATCCTCGAGTGCCTCTTGACCAAGAAAACCTTCATCGTCGAGGTCCACCACCTCGGCAGGTCCCCGAGAGGCTGATGGTCGGGGAGAAGGCTGGGGTTGTGTCCAGGGCTCCTCGATGTCTGCCCAGGCCCACTGGGTATCTGGCTCAAGGTATGATCCCGAGCCCTTTTCTTCCCTCTGGACGGGGCCGGTGGCTTCGGTTTCGGGCCCTTGGACTTTTTGTGCACGTTGGCAAGCAGAGCAGACGGGTTGAACGACATCTCTAATTCTGCGAACAAAAAATATGCCATGTTATTAGCTCGATCTCAGTTCGAGATTGACCTCAAAGAAAGAAAAGAATTAGACTCATACCCTCGATGCCCTCACGTTGGCAAGGTCGAGGGTGTCTTCCTCGAGCAGGAAATCAACCTTAGCCGCCAGTGGGTCGTGATTAACTAACCTAAGCCTATCTCTCTCCAAGACCTCGAAGTAGGCTTGACCCTCGTTAAAACTGTCCTTATCGGGGACGGACCACATCGGCCTGAAAGGATGGTCGGGGTTTTGGGGCCTAACAAAAAAGAACCTCTCTTTCCAACCCCGAAGTGAGCTCGGGGTATCAGGCGTCCTAAATCCCCCCTTTGCTGACAAATACACAAAACAATTATACCCCGGCGAGTATTTCAAGTCATAGACCATTCTTAAAAGGTCGACCCTAGGAACAACCCCGAGACATCTACATAATATAAAGAAATATACTAGTAGTCTCCAGCCATTCGGGGCTAGCTGGCCCGGGCAGACTAAGTACGAGGTGAGGAAGTCAATAAAAAACGAATGCAGCGGCCACCTAAGCCCGGCCTTTAAGGCGTCTCTAAAAAAAGTCATCTCCCCGTCCCGAGCATCCAAAATGGTTTCATCGGGGCCGGGTGTCCTAACGTCACAAGTAGGCATAATCCCGAACTCCCTCGCTATTTTTATGACCACGTGTTCCTTATACATGGTCGCTATCCTAGGGTCCGACATGACAGACTCGACCTCGGGCTGAGAGGATAGGGGCACTGCAATGGGGATGAGTGACGACTGATCGGGTTCGGGTCTATTCAGGTTCGAGCTTCTAGACGTCGCACTATTACTACTACTGCCACTCGACCCCTCACTACTACTACTTGACATGATAAATAAATAACTTAAAAGCTCGAACACTTACCTCTTAAGGTGGACGCTAAACGAACCCCGATCTCGATCTCGAGTGACGTTGAGAGTAAAAGGTGAAAAAATGAATGGTAAAAAGTGGGGTATTTATAGGGGGCCTGAGGAAGGTGAAAAGTCTTTCAATCCAGGGCGTTGGTTCGTGCCACGTGTCGCTCATCTTTGTTTTTTACCTGCCAACCTACACGACTCCGACACGTGGCGGCCCATCAAGGCCCAACAATTCCAGCTCGATCCCAGAACGTCTCTCTATGCACCGGATCCCGCCATTCGGGGCTTACCCACCATCGACGGGCTCGATGCACGGGGGCTTATGATGATACAACATGTGTACCCGACCTCTACCTTGGGCTATCACATCTGGCCCATACGTGTGGCCCATCGAGGTCGGGTTCGAGGTATTGCGAAAGCCCAGCGAAGAAGTGCATGACCTCGAGGTCGAGGTTGTTCCTCACTTGTGGCGTCCTTCTCGATACACGAGGTCGGGGTCGTGCACCCCACGTACGGACCAAACGTCACGTGCCCTCCCTTTTTCGAGTACACGTGCTCATGGAAACCTAGTTCAACCTAACTGTTATACCTCTCTACTTACCATAAATCTCGGCATTCCCAAAGAAGGTTATACAGTCCTAGCACAACACAAACATCCCCCAGGAAAAAGAATATCAATCCATCTAGGACTCTATCACCGCCCTATATAAATAGGTGTGCCCTCCCCATGAATAAGGTACGTCTTTTTTCTCACAAAACATTAGTTATATAAAATATCTCTTGGCCGTTTGACTAACTTAAGCATCGGAGGGGCTACGAGGACACACCTCAACGCCTTTATTTCAGGTATTTGGAGGCAGAGCGGGTGGAACTCTTTCATCCGGTCCGGGTCGACCCAGGTACGATTTCTTGCATCATCAATATATATATATATATATAATGATATACATAAAATTTTAGACTACGATGAAGAGACATGAGATATGTGTTTTTGATTTATTTCTTAGCTTTCTTATACTCCGTGTCTTTCTGTGTGGTATATTCTATTTTTGCATTTTTTTTTTTTTGCTCGAGAGCAAGCGTAACACTCTCCAAAGTTTGTCCTTATCTTTTTATTATGATCAGTTTGGGAAGTCTAGTCTAACATATTTTTTATTCATATTTTGTAGGATCCACAACTCCTACTCAATTATTATTCACACATTTCATAAAACCTACAATTACAATCATTTAAATTTAAATTTACTCACTTACCAAACATGCGTCACACACATTGTATTAATTAAAAATTCATAATACCATTAAAATAAACATAAAAAACTTATCCGTCGAAAGACGGGGATACAAGAAAAGTTTCAAGAACTACATTTGCTTTATTTCGCGTCGCCATTCATCTAACGGATTGAGTAAATTTGCGGCCGAATAACTTCAAACTCGAGAAGTTAGTTTTGTTCATAAATGTAGCCAAACACATTTCCCCGACGTATTCTCTGGCCATGAGTAGCCTACCCAAGAATCAACTTGTTTCATCAAATTAATGAGCCACTAGGTAGATTCTGTTCATTTTAAGATCTAAAAAAGATTATTCTTGTCACGTTTCTGAGTTTTGAATTTTTTTTTAAAATCCATATTCCATTGAGAAACTGCGATGAAGTTGCATGTTTATTACATGCACGTCCTATGAGAAAAAAACACAGATGCATGTCACCTGAGTTTCTCTCTCTAGCAATATCAAGCATATCTCTTCATTTACATTATGCAGAAACATCTAGCATCTGGAATAGAATAAAGCAATAAAGGGCTTTTAATAGTAACGAGAAACAAATGGGCACTGTCTTATTAAAAATGTGAAAAATATTAGTTTTATAAAATAATAATTGATTTATCGATCTGTGTCTATCACAGTAATATTTTCCAAGTATCAAATGAGGAAAATGACAATTTACAAGGTTGGATAAATATTACCTTCTGCTAAGATGGCTTACATGAATAATATTGATGTTTATGTGACTCATGTTTTTGTATATGAATGCTAGTTGATGGAGTGGAAGGGGATGAATCGATAGGTCTTGTTGGAAAATACATGTCATGGGTTGCTTATGTGAGGTGACCTGACCCACAAGACACTAAAATGGTTGGAGAGGGTGGGTTGAACTTGAAATTCAAACCTACAATTCCCTATAACCACCCTTAACTTCCATACAGCTCCCCTGGTTAAAAAAGAGAAAAAAGATGGCAAAAATTAGTGAAATTCATATGTGAAAATACAAAAATTAGAAAAGCTCTAAAGTTACTATTTTGGCATGAAAACTCGCAAAATAAGACATTTAGATTGTGGATAATAATTCTCTTCCATTGTGATCGAGATTGTGACCATTGGAGAATAAGAAAATGCATATTTTGGAGTACTTTTGGAAAGAAAGGTTATTCAACCATTCAAAAAACCTTGGAATTCATCGTCTCAAGTAAGGATTCTTGATCTATAATTTATGATTATTCATGCTTCGAATTACTCGAGGTCTGAACTAGTAACAAAATCAACTAGTCCATTAGGTTAGAAGCAAGTAAGTTTGGGGTGTGGGGGTAAGAAGTTACTGGATTACTCGTGTCGAATAAGGACATGAAGCAATATTATTGAACCGCTTAAATTTTTATGTTGATCTTTTTTTCCACTTGTTTGTTCACGTTTACATGAAAATTATCAATTAGAAAAGAAAATAATGTTCATATAAACTAAGTGCCCATCTTACGATAACAAATAATTTTAAAAATGGAATGCATCTTCTCATTTACTCAAGGCTAGAGGTTAGTACTTGTTAAGATAAAACGTTAGTTGTTAGAATTTACAAGCAATTAAGGAAAACTTGTTAGTTGTTAGAATTCATTTGTCACAATCTAACCGTTGACATTGGTGACATTATTTCACAAAATGATAATCATCGAACCTTTTAAATTTCGGTGCATTTTCAATGTCGAATTTCTCATATCATTTTGTGTGCCTACATATAATATACAAGTGTCGTGGGTAGTGTCAACCATATTAACAAATGCGGATCGATCTATTCCAAGAACCATTTTCCGACAAAAACACGAAGTATTACAAACGAAAAGCACAGTTTTCTTAGACATTTAATTTAATCTAGTCCTCTTCATCACGAAAAAGAAAGTGGATTCGGTCTAATTCTTAAACCAATTAATATCAGCAGTGTCACTTTACCATTGAAAGCCATTAAAGATTTTCTCCAAATCTCAAAAGAAGTGTGACAGTAGGCATACAGTTCATACATTTATTGATACAAATCCATTTCTATAAGGGAAACCATTCTATTTTCCCCTTGCTAGTATTCCACTACTCAAAATATATATACAAAGTTTTATATTTTCTTTGTAGTATTTGACCAATATTTTCTTGTAAAAACAAATTATACAAATAAACTGAAAAAAAGGAAGAAACCAATAATAAGAATTACAAGCATAAAGATAATATAGTAATCATCATGGTGATGATATTCATGCAGGATGAATATTTTGCTTTAAGCCTTTGTTCCTTGTAATATTTGTGCAGCCTTCTTGGTTTCTTTACTTCCATTTCTCTTTCTTTCCTCTTTTCTATTCTTTGCTTTCCTTTACCAACATGGAATTTATTGAACAATTAGTTCAGTTGAGGCATCAGCCCTGCAGCCAGGAATTGGAGGAGAAAAAGATGGATAAAGGGACATGTATATATGTGAATGGTCCCTATCTCCGTACTTGTTTGGAAAAGAACTTGAGGAAGGTTTCAAGTAACTAGAAATGATCAAGGCAATGATTTTGTCTGCTCAATGTGTTGTGCTTCCTCTTTTATATAGTACTGTTGCTCCTACCCGTGATGATGATGATGATCCGGGTTCTCTTGGTCGGGCCAGAAGGTTGAGTACTTCATCCATTCTGCTTCTTGCGCATTTATCGATAATTCCTGCTGTGACAATACAAAATGAGGGTGCTTCAAGTTTTAGGTGTTTTTTTCATATGATATCTAAACGTTTAAGTTGTTATAAAAATTAGAAGCTTATCTATTTAGGGCGTGTTCGATAGATATTAAAATCGGATTAAAATTGAAAAACTAGCCGTTATTGTTAACTTTTATTAGACGAGTAGGACCCAATAATAACTATATTTTCAATTTTAATTGAATTTTAAACCGTACCGAACAGGCCCTTAAATCTTGCCATCAACCCACCTCAAAACATGTAGGAGGCCTAGCACGTGTACTTTACAGAAACAAGCAGTGAAGAAACTTGAGCCCATTACCGACCACCTCCTCTAAAAACTCTCTAACAACTAGATTTTTAGACAAGGTAGTTCAACAATTAGTGTTTAGTTGCGTATCTATGGCACGAGAAGAAGTTTTGTTTACTATTTTTGAAAGAAACTCAACTGAAAAAATCTCTCTTTCTTTTTCTTTATGAAATCAAATTGTTTCATCGTGTTTTATTAACTCTTGTTTCTTTCTATCCTAGGATGCCACATGGGAAAAAGCTTTGGACCACTATGTTTCTTCTTTTTCGTTTTTCATTTGAAGGGTGATAACTTAATTTTTGTGATCTTTATAATATTCTTAATTTGTACAGATTTTGGGATTCTTCTGTTACTTAGTGTTAGTAAGAATTCAATCTTAAAAACAGCCTTAGAAAAGGTTAGAGCTCCATTTTGTTAACTTTTATTGTTCAAAAGTAGGGGAAAGGAGGATTCTTGTTGCAGCTTCCACGATTGACGGCTTTTATATTCACATCGGGTGCTGTTTTCAGTTGCATAATTAAGAGGTTCTGCCAACATGCATGGCAGAAACAAGAAAAAGTTTCCACGAGAAGGAAAAAGAATTACTTGCATGGACGAGATATAGAGAGAAGAGATTCTCGAAGATATTTAAACAAATAAACGTGATTCTTGTTGAACTTTTGAATTTGATGGTTCAATATGGAGAAAAGATGTTGAGTTTAAGATTCACCATCACTCGTCTAAAATTGTGCTTGTGTTACACCTTTAATAAAAAGAGATATGCTATGAGTACAGATAATTTAACAGGAAACAGGAAGACATATGTCTTCCCGTGAATGACAGCTGTCAAAAACTGCCAATTTTTGGCATCTCCCAATCACAGGAAGGCAACTGTCTTCTTGTGTATTTTGAAATGTGTGATTGAAAAGATGTGAGATTCATGAAAGATGTGGTTGATATTGATTATTTGACTTTGATTTAGATTAAAATCGAATTTTAATCCGGTTGAAATATGCCCTAAATTTAAGTAAATATGTGTACTTTTTCTGATGAAGATATTTTAGATAATAGAGAGCAGCCCTCTTGGGAAAAAATACAAAAAACACGAGAAGAGATTATAATCATATTTCTCCTATAACAAATTTTTATTCCCAAATGTCCATATATAGTATAGCATGGCCAATATATACTTGCTTATTTTGGACAGTTATTAAATCAAGTTTAAGGCAATGAAGACATTTTAAAAACTAAATTGGTAAAGAAAAAGAGAGAAAAAGTAATAAAGAAAAAGACTCTATTTCCTCTCTTTAGATTTTTTTTCCCCTTTTTTAATGAATCTTTCTCTTCAGTTTTATAATAATGACATATAATGCATATAATTTGCTTTCATATAATTAATTGTTACTTTTTCTTTTTTTCACCGCTTAGTTGCCAATTCAACACATAAGAACCATGCATTTCAGAGTCAAAAAGTTTGTAATACTTACATCTTTCATGCCGGTTGAAGTGCAGGCAATTATAAGTTCCTCTAATCCTGATGCAGACCTTCCTCCTAATTTATGTTCTTGTTGAGGCTGCTGCTGTTGATGTTGCTGCATGCCAAAAATATATATAATATATAAACATAAATATTTGTGTGTGTGTGTGTGTGTGTGTGAGAGAGAGAGAGAGAGAGAGAGAGAGAAGGAGAGGATGAGAGAGGTTAGGAAGAGAGGAGAGAGAGAGAGAGAGAGAGAGAGAGAGAGAGAGAGAGAGAGAGAGAGAGGTATATTTATTAAGAACCAACCAGATAACATAATCATATATAGGATCATGTATTGTCTGAAAAAAGATAAGAAATGTGAAGTGAAAATATAATTCCTTGCTTGCAATTTAGCTGGCATAGAATTGCCATCCCTAATCAGTTATTTGACTTAGCTTCATGGAAAGACTAAGCACGCCTTATAATCATGTGATTATACTAATATGCCTTACCAACTCGTTAAGTTCCAAGAAAATGAGTGTTGTTTTTCTTGGTTTACTTATTTACTTATAAGCAAGCATACTTACAAAGTCAATTTTTAATCTTATCCAAACTTGCACTTAGTTTCAGGAAAATGAGGCTTTTTATTCTCTATTAGCTGTAAGTTTCAAGAAAATGAGGCTTTTCCCCGTGATTTAATGGTATAGATTCCAATAAATTTGTCTTATTAGTTCTAAAGTTTCAAGAAAATGTAGCTTATTTTCTTGATTTACCTGGAAACTTTCAGTTGGGAGCATGATTCTAGGGACATGGAAGGAGTTGTCATCAAGAATATTAATGGAGGTGTGATGGAGGGAAGATGGAGGAATAATGGTGGACATCGAGTGCGATGGCCTGCTGATGTGGTATGCAGTAGTTGCAATCTGATGATGATGCTGTTGGTGCTGTTCTTGTGGTTCATGAGTCACGTGATGCTGTGGGATGTCACTCCCTTTGCACGTGCCTATGGCGGCCACCGCTGCGGCTGAAGCTTCCCTTGATATTGAAGCCTCTCCAATTCCAGCCTGCAACACAACTAATGAGATCAGTTCATCAATTATTGCTAGCTGGCCAGTCAGTTTTCAAGCTCCTAAATGGTCTTTATTTAGATAAATAGTTTCAATTTTCCTTTGCAAGTTTTCTTAGCAGCCAACTTAATGTAATTATCAAGAAAGTAAAGCTATTATTTTCACAGCAATTTGAATGCGAAAGAAGCCCTTTCACTCGATGTTGTTTTTTTCACAAAACATGTATTCATGACTACTTACTTTGCTAAGAATACTTTGGGAGAAACGACAAAATGTATGATTTCACATATTGTTTTTGACAACTATAATTTTTCATTAATTTATAAGTACAGAATATATTCTTTCGTATTAGCTCATCTAAAATCGTAAATAATTTCAACACGTCCTTCAAATGCATGCCAAAATTATATTTATTATTCAAAGCTGCACAATTTGGGAAATGGATAGGCGCAAGACATGAACTTGACCACGACTTTGTCACATTAAATCACCTTGTTAAAAGCTCAAAACAAAAGAAAGAAGAATATAAGAATATATCACAAAATGCTATAACAAATGGAATATATATACATGATTTTAACTTTTTACTTAAAATCTTAGTTTGCCTACAATAAATTCAACATATTTATTTGGTTCAAAATATATAATCGATTTCATGAACTGCTGAATTCTGAGATGTAGAATAATTAGTGACTTACCATATCAAAGGTTTTTCTAAATGGTAGAATATTGCTGAAATGATCTGCAGCTTTCAGACGCTGAATATCAATTTCACTGAAACTTGACATTGAAGCCCCAGCAGCAGCAGCAGAAAATTCACCTCTGTGAAGAATTATATCCTTAGAAGACCAATTCCCACTATCTTTTCTGCTATTTGGATCACTACTTCCGACTTCAACGTCAGCAGCACCGCTACTGAAATTACTACTTTTTTCAGACCAATTGCATTGCCTTGGCTGAGTTTGATAGAATATTTTCGAAACCACAAGCTCCCCTTCTTTCTCTTCTTCATTTTGGCCTAAATGATATTGATGCATCACCCAATTCGTTTTTTCGGGTTTTCGATTTTTACCAAAGTTTGTGTACAAAACTAAGATTTTCTTGCATCCCTTTTGCTTCCCATTCACCATCACTGGCCTGGTTTTTCCTGTCTTGTGCCACCGGGTTTCGCCCCCTTGTAAGTCGCATTCGGTTTGGATTTTTCTTCTCTTTCTTGTGCCAGTAGTGTATGCCTTTGATGGTCTATGGAAGAAGTGCCTACTTAATCCATCTCTAGTTACTCCTGAAAACCAATCAAAGTTAGGTTTACTTAGTTGGAACAAAATGAGAGACTAAAAATTTCTCAAACCCTAAAAATCCTTCTACTTCTATTTACAAGCAACATATATACATATAGAGAGAGAAAAGCATAAACCAACTTGATGAATTATGGTAGAAGTAACCTTCCATCCATATAAAAAGAAGTTAGAGAGAGTAGTTGAGACCTGGAAGTTTTTCGGGATGAGTGTAGCAAATTCCATCTTCACCTTCAATAGTAGGAATGAACTCATCTATCAAAGGGTGTGATTTTGATTCTTTTCCTTCTACTTTTGCTTCAAGGTGTTCAATTAATTCTTGATCTGTCGGATCAAATTTCACTCCGGCCGGTAGCCCTACCCAATCCTGCAAGCTCCGGTCAAGTTAAATAAAAATGATAGTAACAAAATTTTCCTGGAAAAAAGGAAAAGTAAAAGTAAAAAAGCCCAATAATAGTTATTAAACTTGCAAGTTTTCCTTTGAAAAAGTAATATTCGAAGAATAAAATCAGTACAAAAATGAGCAAGAAACTGAGAATACTTCTTAATATTGTACTGATTCTTATTTGCCAATACGTACCGGCTTCCCTTCGAGCCTATGTCCACAACCAGGACACTGATTGGATCCACATAGTTGATGCTCCTCAAGCTTTGAATCAATAAGATCAGAACTGTTGACAGATCCCAACTGAGTATTCTTATTCATCGCTCTTCCCGATAGAGTATCGACCAAGATTTCTTTAAGAATCACACCTTTCTGTAAGAAACCCTATAATTTCTTGTGTCTACAGATGGAGCTTTGATGTATATAGATATTTTTTCGAACTGAAAGAAACAAAAGAATGAATAGGAAAAAAAAAAAAAATCAATAGATGCATATAATCATATGAAGAAGAAATTCTTCAAATAACAAGAAAAATATTTGAATTTTTTTTAAAAAACACAAAATTAAATCTTCAACTGAAAAGATTAAAAAAAAAATAAAAAAAAAATCTAAGAGAGATTGAGCCTGAAAGAGAAAATATTCTTCAAGAGAAAGAAGAGATGAAAAAGAAGAAACTGTGAAGGTGGGATTGAGTTATAAAACCTGCTGCTTTAACAATGGAAAACACCAGAATTGTTACACTTTAACTGAAACCAGTGAGATAAAGGAAAAGGTATACCTCATACCCTATATACCGCCTTAGAATCTATTTGCTAATTTAAACACCACCTTGTAGCCGATTTCTTCTGTGTGTGAGAGACAGAGACATAAATACATACATACATAGAGGGAGAGGCGGGGGGGGGGGGGGGTGGGATGGAGGGAGAGAGAGAGAGAGTTATTTTTTGTTCTATAAAGCTCTCCCTTAAGGTCTTCTTGACTGGTAAAGCAAAAGCTAAGAAACGACCTTCACGACAATTACTTGCAAACACACTCAAAAGCATAGAAACCCCAACTGTATATAAGAATCATATTTAATTAATTAATTAATTAATCCAACCCCATATCATATAATACATAACTAAATATTAATATCTTTAATATTTCAATTCCATTGCAAAGGGTTGATATTAAAAATAAATAAATAAATTCTTGTAATAAAAACATAAACAATAAATTAACCAAATCTGCGCCATTCAAAAAAAAAAAAAACAAAAAAAAAACATTGGACTGGAGTGGTGATCATGGTTCTTTTGTCACGAATGTTTGAGAGAGAAAGTTAGATGTTTGCTTGATATGCAAGGCAAATGAGAAGTAGTGTACTTGATGGACCACCACCATCCCCTTCTCCTTAAATCCGTATTAATTATCTTTTCCATATAAAAATATATATTAAAACAAGACTTCAACACTAAGCTCTCTAATTAATTACATTAACATATTCAATTATAAACCTAAATTAGAGAAAAAAAATTGATTATTGGGTTTAATTAATTAATTTATATATTATTATATTAATAAAGTCATTCTTTTTTTTAAAAAAAAAAAAAATTAATTTGGGGACAATTTTATACACTTGGCAATCATATGACAATATCTAGTTACTACACATGAAAGAGTTAGACCCCACAATTCAGAAATTTGTGGTCTTTTAGAAAGAGTTTATTAGATGCCCAAAGTTTAAGTTTGCATATATTCATGTGCGTATACCATTCTTCTTTTATGGTAAAAAAAAAAACCCCTGTAGAAAATGTTAAAAGAGTAAATTTGTAAGGGATAAATTTTAGTTAGGACACTAAACTTTTAATTATCTAAAGTGGATTACTGAAATTCATTTTAATTTTAAATTTCACCACTTTGCTATGTTGTGTCGCCTACCATCGCCCAAATTGATGGACGTACGCTTAGTCGACAATCATACCAACGTAATCGTAAAATGAGAGTGATAGCAAAGTCGTCATATCGAAAGATAAAAACACGTGTTTTCATTTCATTTTAATACTTTGATAATGTGATGTATTGGTGAGTTCGCATACCGTAAAATGGTTAATACTTAGAAGGTCTATCGTGGTATGATCGTCACTTGAGTAATTTTCATTAAGTTGGTGAAATCTGAAACATGTTCCAATTGAAATTAATTTGAAGTTTGATGATCCAAATGACACAAATTGAAGTTTAGTAACCAAATTGAGATTCAAAAAGTTTAGTAAAATCTTACCTCAATATGTTCATACACAAAACATTTGGTTTCGATGTCATTTCAACTTTTATGACCAAAGTAAAGCTTCATTGAATTGTGAAGTAAATGATGAATGTTTCTATTTATTAAAAGGTAACGCAGCGATCAAAAATGTTGGCCAGTAGGCAAATGTATTTCCTTCCATAAATAATTCATGCTTATTAACGGTAAATTTCACTTGAGAGTCCTCAACCTTTGTTAAATATGTCATTCCTTCCCCAACATTTCAAACTTATACGAGCATAGTCTCACCTGTCAGAAGTCGTTTATTTTAATGCTTACCTAAGTTGTTTTGAATTGAAATAAGATCAAACTTAAAAGAAAGAGAAAATGAAATGACGTGATTAAGAAATATTGTATAATTTGTAATTAAAATGCAAGATTTGTGGAGGATATCTGCTTTCCTAATAGGTCAACACAAGATGGTGACGTCATTCATATCACTAATTTTGAACCATAATAAGGCGAGACATGAAAGACAACTAGAGAACCATTAATAGTTATTGTAACTCATATGAAGTGAAAGTCTGGGGAGCTATGCTTCATGCATGAGGCGAATATTGGAGTGCATAGGCAGCATCAGAGCCATGATATTTTGTTTGGATGAGCAAAATTTATATAGCAAAAGTAATTATATATAATACAACTATAATTATTCCGAACTGTTATGAACGAACCCGATATAAGGAACGTTTTGATATCACTTGTTGAGAAATTGACCAAATAATTAAAAAATAAAATTATGAACAATATGAAATTTAATGGATTACACAACAATCAAGAAAATTGTGAAAAATGAGAATTTATTATTACAAAAAACAACCAATTATCTTACCAGATTTGATCATCTCAACCTAATATAAACAATTTTCTCTTGTTTCTAATATATACACAAAGATCTAATTGTTATAATCTCTCTTGAAGAATATTTATAGAAGTCAAATCTCGAAATTGTGGAGTCCAAAATGAAGTAGAAGTCCAAAAGTCCGAACAAAACCAGGAAACCGCGTAGAAATACGCTATCGAGACACCTCGACGCTGCAATGCTTGGCATTCTGCTCAACAAGGGGGCGTCGACGCCCCCAGCGCTGGGCAAGTTGAAAATCTCCTCTCTTTTTTTCTTTCATTTTCGTCTCCAAGGTATTCAATCAAACTCCAAAAATCATGATATTTGATTCCTAATCAAACCGTATCAAAATTAAACAAGCTTCATTCATGCAACAAATTTCTAAATCACATAGAATTTTTGTCACAAAGCCTGACAAACTCCACCTTTATACAAATTCTATAACAAGGAATTAAATCTTCACACTTCAATTCATTCTCCAACTTTTCCACCATGTCCTAACCGGACACCCCATGCCCCTGCAGAGCACGCCATGTCCCTTTCGAACATACTCAACAACTGTGAACTATATCCAAGCCCTGCATACCAGCAGAACTACCTTGCGCACCATCCTTGCTTAAATTGTCTTGTTCACTTCCAACTCCAGCCTAGTCCATAAACCTGCTTGAACCACCACAAGCAATCCCAACTCTATCTAAGTTGTCAAACCTGCTCAAATCATCATGAGCAACATGATCAACAAGATCACAACCAGCTCTATCTGAGCTACTAGAATGTTTCCCAATAATATTGTCCAAATCACCACGAACAACCCAGTCACAACCAACTCTACCCGAGTTACCGCTTACCAAACCATAAGCTGTAGCTGCTTTCTTTGTGATCGTCGAACCTTCCAACACCTATAACTGGGACTTTCTCCACCCCCTTAACACAACCCGGGCACCCTTGCTAACTTTCAGAACTCCACCTCCACCGGTATACCTATACCCTTTTGAATCAAGAACACTCAAAGATATCAGATTTCTATTTATACCTGGAAGATGTCAAACCTGACCAAGTGTTCTAACCGTCCCATTCAGCATCTTGATTTTGACGTTACCAATCTCAGCTATTCTACAAGGCTCATTGCTTCACGTCGTCACAGAACCCCTTGTAGCTGTTTCATATGAAGAAAACAAATCTCAATTTGAACACATATGAAAAGTGCAAGCTGAATTAAGAATCCAATCATCGTCAGGTTTGGAGTCACCTTCAGTAATCACCAACAATTCTCCATCACTATTCTCTTCTGTAAGATTAACATTATCGGTATTTTCTGATTGTTTATCCTGATTTGTAGTAGCAAACCTCTTCCGCCACTCATAGCAATCCATCTTCATGTGCCCCTTGTTATTGCAATACTAACAGAGTATACCGCTGTTGCTATCCTTGACTCTACCCCTTCCATGACTATCCGTCTCTCACGAACAACAAGACCCTCTCCATGAGCTTCAGAAGCGACGACTAGATGCTTCATTTTCTCTTTAGAATAAAGCGCATCATATACCTCGCCAATTGTAAGAGTATCTTGACTATAGAGAATAATATCTCTAAAAGTCACATATGAAGGTAGCAACGAGCATAAAAATATCAGCTCTAAATCCTCTTCATCATTCTCAACCTACATCATTTCAAATTAGCAATGATTTCCTTGAACACCGACAGATGACCTTCCAAAGATCCACCTTCCGTCAAGCGATGAGAATACAAATACTGCTTCAAGTGTAACTTACTTGTCAAGCTCTTTGTCATACAAAACTACTCCAACTTCAACCACAATGCAGCGACACTTTCTCTTCTACCATGTCCTAAACAATTTCATTAGAAAAGATGAAGATGCATCTGAGATAGGGCTTTCCGATCCTTCCATTGTTTCTCCTTCGCAAGTATTATTGCAGGCATTTTATCAATCCCCAACAAAGTATCATCAAAATCTAATTGAGCAAGAACCGCTCGCATTTTGATTTGTCACAATGAAAATCTACTATAGTGTTCCAAAAGCGAAATTTCAAAGTTGTCATCCCTGAATAATCGACATTGTTCCAACATCGATTTAATAATCAATTTGGACCTCACAAGAAATCGCCAAAAAAATCATTTGCTCTGATACCACTTGTTATGAACGAATCTGATATCAAGAACGTTTTGATGTCATTTGTTGAGAAACCGACCAAATAATTAAAGAAGAAAATTATGGATAATATGAAATTTAATGGATCACACAACAATCAAGAAAACTGTGGAAGATGAGAATTTTTTATACCAAGAAACAATCAATTGTCTTACAAGATTTGATCATCTCAACCTAATCTAAACAATTCTCTCTTGTTTATATGTATACACAAAAGATCTAAATGTTATAATCTCTCTTGAGTCTTTTTTTCTCACATTTATTGTTCACATACCTTGTTGAGTATTTATAGAAGCTAAATCTCGAAATTGTGGAGTCCAAGATGAAGTAGAAGTCAAAAGTCCGAACAAAACCAGGAAACAGTGTAGAAATACGCTATCGACGCGGTGCGGCGTTGCAGTGCTGGGCATTTTGCCCAATAAGAAGGCACCAGCGCCGGGCAAGCTGAAAATCCCCTCTTTTTTTTTCCTTTCCTTTTCGTCTCCAAGGTATTCTACTTCATCTCCAAGTCCTTAATTCAATCAAACTCCAAAAATCATGATATTTGATTCCTAATCAAACTGTATCAAAATTAAACAAGCTTCATTTATGTAATAAACTTCTAAATCACATAGAATTTTTGTCACAAAACCTAACACCGACGCATTTTCATATTTTGAAAATGTCAGTATAAACAATTCAACTGTCATTGAACAACTAATCCTCAATTCGATTGAGCAGTCGAGTCTTGACAAGATTCATTGCAGAAAATGCCCTCTCAATAGTAGCAGTAACAATGAGAAGAATCAATACCCACAAACCTATATACCACACTTCATTTTTCTTCGTCACAATTAGCTTCTTTGCAAGATTAGTAAGACCCCGTAAGCCTCCAAAGTTTTCATCTGTGCGCATATAAAAAAATATATGTTTCAAGCTGATCATTACGTGTAGAAAGATCTGTCACTGAAAAATCTTTGGGATAATACTCATCAACTTTAATTAAATTTTGATTATAAGTAATGATTTCTTGAAATGGGTTGTGGTTTATTTTCAATGATTATGTTGTTAAATCAGTGATAAATCTCTTGACAATTGAAAAATAGGAAATACCTTCAAATCCAATATAAAATATTTTACTCTTTAAATTTAAAAATGATCTCTGTTACGCTCAAAGTGCTCTTAAAAATAAAGTCATTTGAAATTGCTTTTAGAGCTAATATGACATAAGTCGAGATGGATGGACCATTATGGTTTCTCGTCCAATGTGTGCTCGAAGTTAGCAACCACACAGAGCAATGAAAATAAATCAAGAAATAACCCATATTGTGGATTCAAGTAGAGGTGCTGATTGACATTGTGGATTCCTCGTACCATACGTTATGAATCATTTGAGAAGGTCAAATATGTTTTTGATTGAGATAGAAATAATGAGATGTTTGTTGTATATTACCATTTACATATTTTTTTACAGATTGACGAGTTATCAAAAAATAAAGTGGGGAAGTTTTTTTTTTTTTTTTTGGTTGATGAGATTTTGATCCAATCAAATCTCGCCGCATCATCTGCTGGTAAATAAATTTGTAAATTGTTATGTATATTTAGCACATGTGTAGAAATGTACTAACTACCAAGAGATAATGTAGAAGACAAGGTTTTAAAGTGATATCTTCCGTGAGAGATCGGCTATAATTTGTTGGACTAACTACTTGGTTTCATGGATTTTGAGCATAAAATTCACGGATTGTTTGTGCATTTCACGCATATTCCATTTGCCGCGTCAACTATCCCGCTAGTTTTTTTAATAATTGGTGTGAATTAGGGAAGGATGGAGAACGTTAAAGCTGCACAAGTGAATATATAACCTACAGAATAGTGAGCTAATTCAACTAATCTTGTTTGGACAACGAAAATAGCCACATATTTATCTCTCCATCGAATCAAATTGGCCACAGATTTGTATTACTAATTCATGATTTGGCATGTACAGAATGAAAACTTTATTCTCAATTCTTTAATAATTTTTATGAAGGCCTTGGGGTGAAAAGAACCCCCCATCGGGGAGTCCACACACAAGGTAAGCCCAAAAATGGGCTATCTTCACTATAGCTCGTGAGAGACCCGCACACGACCCCTTGCGGGTGCATAAGGGGGCATAGGTGGCCTCAAGACCTCATAGCTCTGTATGAGGCCTCAAGTAATGCCGTCCAAGATGAATATACCTTGGATCTCCTCCCACTTTCTATTTTCGATTTCGTCCAATCTTGCACGACTTTTCCAACTTGAAAAAATGATATTAATCCTTCACAATTCAATGGTTAATGCATTTGAACAATTTCCTACATAAAAGATGTACATATCAAATTTTTTTAACAAAAAAAGAAAAAAATTAATTTGGACCACTATAAGAGACATATGAATATAAAATAAATAAATTTATGTTCCCTATGATCAATTTATACTCTTTAAGATTATTGGATAACTTTAAAATCGTGTGATGTGATTACATTCATTCAAATCAAATAGTAGATAGGAGATGAATTAACAAAATTATACTTGAAGGATGTCTGCAGCATAATAAATGAAATCAAATATCTCTGACATAAATAGGAATTTAATTAAATCAGATAATTCTGTTAAGCTCATGTTTGACAAAGCTTTTTGAAATTATAAGTTGGGTATATTCCATAAAATATACGATTAAAAAATATATAAATTTGTAAATTTAATGAAATGTGTCAAAAATGAAGTTTGATTAGTTTAGAATATAAAAAAAAACTATGTCAAGCATAGGATAAATCTTTTTACTAAAACCAAATTATAAGATGTTAACATGAAGTTCTTGAACATATTTCACTTTCCCATTAATCTTAAAATATCTTAGGGTCTGTTTGATTGTAAATGTGAAATTTAGATGGAAAGAAAATGAATTATAGAGAATTGAATTGCCTATAATTTGTTTTACTGGAAATTGTAATTAATTGTGTTTTATTGGTATAATTTTTCACCTGAAAAATGTTGAAAGTTTGATATCTGTTTGACTTCATATTTCATACAAATTATCAATTAAAGTGATAATCTTTTTTATCATTAGGCCTAGAATTTGTTTCAATTACCAAAAAAAATTAAAAAATTAAAAAAAATTACAATACCGAATACCATTAGTTTGACTTTATTTTGTATGAAAATTGTCAATAAAAGTGATAATTTTTTTTTTACTATTGTGTCTACAATTTTTTGCAGTTGCCAAAACAAAGTTGGAAAATCAATGGTTTTCCACAAAATCAAGGAAAGTGTAAACATGCGGGTCAAACCAAGTAAATGAATTCCATGGAACAAAAATGTATTAAACAAGGTAAAAGCAAAATTTAAAATTTGTTTTCTATTTTTCATGAAAAATAATTGTCTATCAAACAAACACTTAGTGGATTTCATTAATGAATCCAATGGCAGAAACTAGTCAACTAATTATGAACATCCCATGATTAAATCTATCTTTTCGTACCAATAAATTGTAGATTCAAAATTAGGTGAGAAATATATTCACACAATTTAGTGTTGACTAATCCAGTAGTGGATCCCACATATCATAATATTTTTTTATGTTGGTAACCTTGATTTTTCTCCTGTCCCTATGATCATCTTGTCATTCTGTGCATGCCAATTATATTCAATTGTGTTCAAGAATTTCGTTCCACCAATGTTTTTGACCCTTGGCTTTTTCTTTAGGCCTCGTTCGGTAGAGATTAAAATTCAATTAAAATTGAAAATATGATCATTATTGGGTCTCACTCATCTAATAAAAGTCAACAATAACGACTAATTTTTCAATTTTAATCTGATTTTAATCCCTACCGAACGGACCCTTAATATTGTGCTTTTAAGTTTCATTTTTTTTTTTTTTTTTGTTTTTGTAGACTTGTATGCAGAGCGGGTTCATCCTTCAGAAAAGCGAGGTCGCTCTCTGAGGTCTTACATTTTGATAATACTCAGAATTTTGAAAAATGCCATTCCAAATAATTTTAAAAAGCAATCAGAGGAAAGGAAAAAAAAAATATGATCACCCTTCGTAAGTGACAAAAAGTAATATCTATTGGTGTCATCGACAACAATACTATTTTAAGATGGAACTCTTAATCTTAACATGATATCAAAATCAATTAAGCTCTAACGAACAATTGGATTCGATTAACTCAAAAAAACTTATAAAAGACTTGAGCTACTCTACTTAATATGGTTGACTTTTTAAAATGGAATCACAAATCTAAAAATAGTATCAGAGCTCATTAATCTCCAACGAATAATTCAATCTGATTAAAACTCAAAAAAAATTGAGCACATAAATTTCAAAATTGATCTGCATTGTTTGCACTGATTCAACATTTTCCAATTTTTTTACTTAGCTTCCTTCCCTTTTTTTTTTTTTTTTTTTCATTCTCTCTATTTTGAAATAGACAAATAAGGAATGTAAAATAATAATTTAAAGAACTAAAAAAAAAAATTATATAGAGAGTGAATTTGGTGCTTTGCATAATTAGATAGTCAAATTTGTCTCAAGTTTGCACATGGAATTCAACATTTTCCAATTTTTTTTACTTAGCTAGTATTCTTTGCATCCCCATGCTAATCTCGGCCCAAGGACATATAGATGAAGTCCCATGGTTTAGTTTAAATCATATAAAAAAGTATGACAAACGGTGATAGTCATAGATGAGAAAATTTTAGATTATTGCACCCCGAAAATGATTTTTTTTATATAGAAAGAATATGATATTAATAAAGAGCATTTTGAAGATACTATTAATGTGTCATCCCCTAAGCACTCGTGATCCAAAACCACAAGGTGGTTGCCCGTTGCCACTCTTGATCCGTCATACAGTTTATTTGTCTATATGTATTGTACTAATTAAAGAGAGAAAAAAAAAAAAAAAAAAAAAAAGTTAGATTGCGTTCATTTGACATCCTAACCTCTTCCACATATATGATATGTATTAAAATCAGACATCATAATAATTAATGGATTAGCAATATGAATTGAGAAACTCTCAAGTATTGTTATAAGATAAAGAAATTAATTTATTTTTTTTAATTTTTTTTTGTATTTTCTAATCACATATTCATTGATAAAACACTTTCTAAATAATCACTTCTCAAAAAAATTTCATCAAAAAAGTGCCTTGCCAAAATCTTCAAAAGATAGAGAATTATAGAAGCAATGATTGCAGCTAAGATATGCCAAAAGTTGATATCTTAATTTAATGAAGTTCAAGGAGACAAGGAGTGACCAATCCCCATTCAAACATTAATTTCCTTTTCTATTTTTTTTTTCCCACACCTTTATAAAGAAATAATAGTTTCTCCTACTTTCATCGTTTTTGAGAGGGGAAATGCGACACAATATTTCTGTCATTTTAAAGCACGGTAAACAAATATTTAGACAGAAACTGTCATCATGAGCCAATTGTGCTAATTAATGAAAGATTGAAAATAAGAATGCGACAAAAAGGTTGACTTGAATTTTGTCTATACATTCTTCAACGTCAACATATTCTATTTGAAATTGTAACTTAGATTACTTGTTATTGTTGTTACGGTGTATAATTTTTTGAAATTGTGACTCGTTAATCCATGCCCAAACCACCACCATCGATGTCATTGTCGTCACCACCTTCCAAAACCACCCTATCTACACCAACCACATTCACCAAATAAAATCCAAACTCTGAAAACCGCAACCTTTTACCACCTCCACTACCCACTAGAAACGTCGTTGCCACCACCACCAAGTAGAAGGGTAGAAGACAGTTGAATAATAGATATAATTAGATATAATATTATTGTATAGTATTTAGTTATTTAGTTTCCTTTTTAGTTTACTTTAGTTTGTAATTTTATTTTGCCCTAATTTTTGCCTAAAATGCTAAAGAAACAGGGTCGGTGACCGACCTAAAAACAGGGGGCCGAGGTGGCGACACCTCGGCCCTTGATTTGAATTGTGGGCCATCCAAATCAACGCTCGAATGGAAGCCACATCAAGCCCCTGTTTTTGAGTTGGTCACTGACCCTATGTGTATAGCATATTTCAATTTTTGTAGGCTCATACAATTGGTTTTCTTCCTCTATCTCTTAGTTCTTCTCTCTTGTTGGATTTATCAAATTAGCGTGATCAGCATGAAAATTGTGGAATTAATTTGAAAAGGTCGGGAAAGCCCAAATTCAGATTGTAGACGATAGAATCTCGACCCGCAAATTATTGAACCAAGCAACCAAACAAAAACGAAATTTGAATAACCTCTTGATTACAAAATCCACGAATTTCGATTTGCGAACGCCACAAAGGGTGTCTAATCCTTTGATAAGTTCTAAACGTTGAACGCCCCAAATATTAAAATAATATTTGATAAGTTCGATAATATTTAATCAAGAATAATTAGCGAGAAAATTCTCAATTTCAATAATCATAATTCATAACTTTTTTTTAATACAATGAAATAATGAAATATTTATATGAAACCTCTAACAACCCTAATTGCACGAAAATATAATTCTAATATTGTAAAAGATGCTAAAAATATAGAATTCTAATTAAACTAGAAAATAGTAAAAAATTGAAGATCTCGCGTCGATTTTGTTCTATCCGTGGTCACATTAGTTGGGCTACTTTATTTAAGATTCTAGGAGATTAGTGACTAATGCTGAATATTGGACTGCATAATTTTGGGAATTAAAAAAGGAGAAAATTGTGGGCTGAAAAAAAAAAAAGCAGCAGCTTGATGGAAGAATTGGGCGGTTGGGTGGAGAAAAATATATCTTTACACGCATACACAGGCAGAATTGGAGGACTATATAATTACATGCAGAGGAAGACAGAAATGTAATTGGAATACTAGAGACACGCGCATAGAAGAACGACAGAGGCGGCAAATACAGGGAATTCAAGAATTTTGTGCAATTAATCATCAATAACTGTACAAGGAAAATTGATAAATTAATCATGTTCCGTCAATTTTTTGATAATTTTGGTGATTCGTAGTTCACTATTTGTTCACTTTGTGATGGCAACAGAAAGAGATGATTAACTTCAATCCATCAGTGTTAGATTAAATGGTGAAAATCACTCATATTGGAGTACCGTGATGATAAATTTTCTAAAGGGAAAAAGATTGTGAGGTTATGTTTGTGAAACTGTTGTGAAACCTAAAAATACTGCTGAGAATTATGTGACAGAGTTGGATAATTGAGAATCAAATAATGCGAAATTTTTTACTTGAATTCATAATTATGTTGATCAATCAATTGCACAGAGTCGACAAAGCTTGAAACAGTAAAGAAAGTTTGGGAACATTTTCAGAAGCTATATACTAAGTCTAACTTTGCAAAGTGGTATCGGTTGGAGATTGATATATGGGCTTTACAACAAAAGAATTTGAGTATTCTCAAGTTTTAAGCTACTATGAATTCAATTTGGGATGAGTTGGCTCTTATGGAATCAGCGGGACTGAAGGCAAGTGGAGAATATATTACTTTTAGAAAGGAGCAATGATTAGTTCAGTTTTTTATGACACATTCATCAAACCTTGTGTACTAATACCCCACAACAAAATGATGTTATTGAACGAAAATATAGACACATTGTAGAAACTGCTCATTCCTTCTTTTGTCTGCCAAAGTCCCCAGTGAATTTTGGGGAAAAATAGCTCTCATTGTTTTTTTTTAATTAATAAGATTTCATCTTCTCACACTTTAGGTTTAGCTTGTGTTTGACACCCATTTTGGAAAAAAAAAAAAAATTCTGGAATAGTGATTGATGGAAAAATATGTGGTTAAAAAGTAAGGAGAATTTTTTGGTTTATGTGTAATATTATTTTATTGATAGAATGTGTGGTTAAAATGAAGAAAGAGAAAGAAAAATGAGAAATAGAATGGTTTTCAAACAAGGGCTTATTACCATTTGAAATATTGTATGGGCATCTTCATGATTACTCCTCATTAAGAGTCTTTGGATGTACTTTCTTTGTTCTTCGTCCTGAGGTCGAACATAGTAAGTTGACATCTCGCTCTGCTATCTATGTTTTCTTAGGTTATGGGCATGGAAAAAAGAGTTATCGCTTCTTTGATCCCGTTAATAAAAAGTTATATGTTTCTCATCGTGTTGTATTTCTTGAGCACATTCCATTCTTTTCTATCTTTGATAATACATATGACGTGACTAAAACTGGTCTTATTCGTATTGATCCATTCTCTGAAGACATTGACGGACCACCTTCCCATACTTCATGTACAGTTGATTCTTCATGACCTACAGATACACATGCGCCGACTCATGATATATCCCTTCTGATAACCCAAGAATAACTAACCAAAAGGGGGTGAATTGGTTTTTGAAACTTTTTCGATACTAAGTCTCGAAACACTTCAATACACAAGACATGATTGTAAAGTATAATACTAGAATTAAATATGCAAGTACCATAACTTAATTCAAGTATGGATATAGAACAATATAAATGGTAATGTAAAGTAAAGTGTAATAATGTAAAGATAACAAATTAATTTAATGGGGTTAGATACATAATATGTTCTATGTCCCCGTTACCAAGTTCTCCATCACGAGCAAGATCAAAATGCACTATAATTGTAACTTACAAATAAGGAGTACCAATCTTCAAGTGACTTACAACAAAGAGCACTTATCATTATGTGACTTACAACAAGGAGTATATATCCTTAACAACAATCGAGTTTTCACAAGACTCTCGAAACCACTAAAACATAAATGGTAGTTTTACAATTGAAAGAATTCTCTTAACAAATGATATAATCAAGTCAAGTATTTAGAAAGTTAGTATAATACTTCAATATATAGCAAATAATAAAACTCAAGTGTTTTTGATGAAAAAATTTGATGAACGATTGATAATGAAATAGTTTGTATTTTTGTATAAAGTTTTCAAACCAATGATCTTTCTTAACAAGTAATTCAAGTTAATTATGAAGATAGAGTTGTACTTAGATTAAAGTGTTGGCAAATAAAAACTTCTACCAAGGATGAAGAATATATGAGATTGTGAAAAGTTCTTTGCAAACTAAAGTTCTTGATGAAGTTGATGAAATATCTTTGATCGATCAAGAAACTCTTTTTAATAAATGAAGTAAAATATCTAATCAAGTAGAATACCGGTCGATCGAAAAGTACAGATTTTGGAGTTTTTAATTTTTATATCAAACTATTCATTTTTCCAAAATCATCTTCATTTCTAAATCGTTTTTATACAAGTGATAAATTATGAAATATATTTTGATCTTTATGCGCTTTGCTAAGAATTGATGGGTATACATTTACATATATACGAAGTTTCGATAAATAACTTCTAAAAAAACTAGTCTTCAAGATTCTTATTCTTTTCGAGTCTCTTTTTTATTGCACGCTCTTCAACTGATGACGATTTGTGCCTTTGAGTGTTTAGGAATATTTATACATGAAAAACCAAGAAACTAGATATGTTAGAACATTGTTTGTTATAATAAAAAAAAAAGTGGAACTAATCATAGGTCAACAATTTCCCCCTTTTCAATTATGACAAACAATATGTTTTGTAGAAGTATGCAAAAAGTTTCCCCTATCTTTTATACATTAATGGGAATGAATATAATGATGTGTTTCCAATTCAATAAATCACGAGTAGTGGAAGTAGATCATATATCACATTGGAAGTCATCCTCACAACATAACTCTTCATAAAGCATAAGTCACAATTATATTAGAAGTCTTAACAATTCAAAATCACAAGTCGCAGCATAACTTTTCATAAAGCATAAGTCGCAGCTATATTAGAAGTCTCAACAATTCAAAATCACAAGTCTACTTTCCCCCTTTTGTCATCATCAAAAAGTACGAGGCTAACTAAAAAAAAACTTAATCATAGGTCATAATATGAAAGTAAACATAGGGTTAAGAAGTGAAAAGAGAGACACAATCAATCATCCATCAGAGGAGGAGGGCCTCGATGATAACTGAAATACATGTGTGCAAAGAAGGCCTCCTGTGATACGTTCATTTGCTTCATTATATGCTTAAATGCATCCATCCGGCTAGCAACAGTGGTAGCAAGAGAATTAATACATCCTTCGAGGACGTTGAATTAATCTTTGGATCTTTGTTGGTTGAGGAAAGGTACAACTTGTGGAATGTGCATGCGTGGTGCTCATGGTGCATTATAGCCATCACCACCATCATCACCACCGTCATCACCCATTTCTTCTTCTGCCTCTTCCTCGGTGAATGGCTAACTAGTAGGGCTCAAAACATTATTGAAGCCTTGAGTATGACACACTCATTGCCCATCACCTTTAACGATTTTCATACGTCTCAGGGTTTTAATGTTAATGACATCGGTTTGTTTCAGCTTAAGAATAGGTTTATCGTCCAATGGCACGTTAAAGTGTTGAAATTTTTTGTAAGAAGCATGCCATAGGGTAGAATTAAGATTCAAGAAGATGAGTGGACATGCTGAATGTGTTTCAAGAAATGTAGGAGAAGTCTAATTTACGACCAACAAGGAGTGAGTCAAGAATAAATAGATCAAGATGATGAACTTCTTCAAAATGGCCACTCATAGGGATGATAATGTGTGCAATTGCACGATGAAGGACTTTACAAGGGATAGCAAGGTGGTTTAGGTTTAAGGACATTTTAGTGGTCAATGGTCAGTCTGTAACCCGACAACAAGCCTCAAGTTTGTTGTAGCCTTCAACCCTAACCGAATAATTTTGGACGTAGGATAATTTTCACATTCTTCTAACTCAAGTATATTCTAAAGTGTAGCCCTATCGAGAGTGATATGTTTTTCCTTAATTGTGCAAGTAACATGTTGGCAATAAAAAGATAGATTTTGATTAAAGTCACGAATTAATCTAGGATAGGCAAGCTCAGAGATAGAAATAATATTTTTCCATCATAACCTCAAAGTATTCGTCTATCTTAAATGAAAGAGCTTGAAGATAGAATTCGAAAACATCAATTGACTTACCGATTAAAATGGGGTAATCGGTGAAACAATTGGGCATGGGTGTGTCAACCTCGACGTTTGACGAGCTCGCTTCTCATTTCTTTGATTTCTTCTTCAGAGGCATGGTCGAATCGAACAAAGCTTGAGTGAGATTTTTAGTTTTTCAAAACTTTGGTAGGAAATGGATGGATTGCAAATTTTTGAAATGGGGTTAAGTTTTTACAAGATTTGTAATGAGTTTTGAGGAAGAATCGAGAATTTTCGAGCGTGGAAGATAAAACCTAAATTTGTGAAATTTCTTGATGGAAATGAGGTAGAATCTTGAGATTTGATGAGAAAATCTAATGGATGTGATGGATTTATCGAAATGTTGGAGCAATTTTGATGAAAAGAATGAAATTTGAAGAGAGAAGATGAAGAATTCGCGATTTAGGGTTTAAAGTGGTGAATTTTGGGGTTGAAATCAGATTTTAAAGTCTGTGAAACATGAAGGTTTTGGTTGATTGGTCTGAACTTCAGTCGACCAAAGTTCTGCAAAAAAAGATTCTGGCAACTGTAGGAGTTTTCAGTTGAGTATTTCGATCGATCGAAAATCTGATTTCAGTCGATCTGGGGGTCAACTGAAAATATGATTTGGTTGATCCAGTGGTCAACCGAAACGACGGTGTAAGATAAATTCAATGTGATCAATTCCGGTGAACACGAGAGTGACAAAAAACCAACAAATTACATGTACTTTTAGTTTAATCATGCATAGATTTAACCACAAATTACAGATTCATCAATGATACCTAAGCCTCTCCGAATATAGGAAAATCTCTCGAGATCGAGAGGTTTGGTAAGAATATTGGTCAATTGTTTATCGGTACTTACAAATTCCAGATAAATATCACATTTTTGTACATGATATCTAAGAAAATGATGTCGAATTTCGATATGTCTTGTCCGGGAGTGCAAGATGGGATTTTTTTGACAAATTTATAACAATAGAGTGTTATCACACATAATAGGAGTATTTTCAAAAGTTAAGTGATAATCGCTAAGGATTTGTTTCATTCATAAAACTTGAGCACAACAACTAGCGACCGATATGTATTCGGCTTCCGCGGTTGATAGTGCAATGAAATTTTGTTTCTTGCTAAGCCATGACACAAGG
Organism: Fraxinus excelsior; assembly: GCA_019097785.1. Lineage (NCBI taxonomy): Eukaryota > Viridiplantae > Streptophyta > Magnoliopsida > Lamiales > Oleaceae > Fraxinus > Fraxinus excelsior. The sequence continues at coordinate 7,021,240 of CM032627.1, forward strand.
GTAAAGCCTAGAAAGTGACAAGTTCTACTTGTGCTTTTTTCGATCAATAGTACAACCCGCTCAATCGGCATCCGAATAGCTAATGAGGTCAATGTGTGTGTCTTTTGGATACCAAAGACCCAATATCCTAGTTTCACATAAATATCTAAAGAGTCATTTTAAAGCACTTAGATGTGATTCCTTAGGATTGGATTGAAATCTAGCATATAAGTAAACACTAAACATTATATCGAGTCTACTAGCGGTTAAGTAAAGAAGAGATCCGATCATACCTCGATATTTTGTTATGTCTACTGAAGTGTCGATCTCATCTTTATCCAATTTGATTGATGTACTCATTAGAGTATTCATCGGTTTCAAGTCTTCAAAATTGAATTTCTTAAGCATGTCTATGATGTACTTTGCTTGGCTAATGAAGTGCCTTCATTAGTTTGTTTGATTTGAAGTTCAAGAAAGAACTTTAGTTTTCCCATCATGCTCATTTCGAATTCCTTGCTCATACATTTTGAAAACTCTTTACAAAGGAAAATATTAGTTGCACCAAAGATAATATCATCAACATAAATTTGTACGACAATCATGTCATCTTTTTTGGTTTTGATAAAGAGTGTAATATCCGCATTTCCCATTTGAAAACCATTTGAGGTAAGAAATTTACTCAATCTTTCATACCAAACTCTAGGAGCTTGTTTTAAACCATATAAAGCTTTTCTAAGTTAAAACATTTTTTTTTTTGAAATTTGTTTATTTTTGGAACTGGGAGGTTGTTCAACATAAACCTCTTCTTGAATGGAATCATTTAAAAATGCACTCTTTACGTTCATTTGATAGAGAGTAAAACCTTTATAACAAGCAAAAGCGAGAAGTATGCGAATAAACTCTAATCTAGCAACTGGTGCAAAGGTTTCTTTGAAGTCTATACCTTCTTCTTGATTGTAACATTGGGCCACTAATCTAGCCTTGTTACTCACAACAATACCATTTTCATCTCATTTATTTCGAAAAATCCATTTTGTACCAATAATGGTTTGATTATTTGGTGTATCAACTAAATCCCAAACATGATTACTCTCAAATTGATTTAATTCATCATGCATTGCAAGAATCCAAAACTCATCAAATTCGAATTCTTTAAAGATTTTTTGTTCAATTTGAGAAATAAAAGCACAATTATTTAGAAAGCTTTTGGTAGAATTTTTAGTACTTACACATTTTCAAGGATCACCGATGATGAGCTCCTTTGGATGTGAGGGAACAAACTTTCATTCAATGGGGAGCGTTGGATCATTTTGATTCTTGAAAACTTCTTCTTCTCCTTGTTGAGGAATTTCTTCTCCCAAGTCTTTGTCTTCAACTTCTTTAGGATGTTCCTTGTTTTGATCTTGAATATTCATTTGCTCAAGAGGAAGTTCCAAATCTACATCAACACCTTTCTCTTGATCAAAAGAATTAGTTTCATCAAAAGCAACATGTATGGATTCTTTCACTACTAAAGTTCTTTTGTTGAAAACTCTATAAGCTTTAATAGTAGGTAAATATCCAAGGAAGATTCCAACATCAGATTCTGAATTAAACTTTCCCAAATTTTTTTTTGTATTAAGTATAAAACATTTGTAACCAAAAACTTTAAAATAACTAATGTTGGGAACTTTATTTTTTCAAAACTCATATGGAGTTTTGATGTTCTTTCGACTTACCAAAACTCTATTAGCGGTGTTAACGGTTTCGGTCCAAAAATATTTGGGTAAATTGTTTTCATTAACATGGTCCTAGCCATTTCTTGCAGTGTACAATTATTTCGTTCTACTACATCATTTTGTTGAGGGATTCTAGGAGTCGAAAAGCGATGTTCATATCCATTTTCTTTACAAAAATCATTGAAAGCAATATTATCAAATTTTCCACCATAATTACTTCTAATGGTTGTAATAGAATATCCTTTTTCATTTTGAACATTTTTACAAAAGTGTTTAAATACTTTTAAAGCTTCATTTTCCAAGTTTAAAAACAAAACCCAAGTGAATCTTGAGAAGTCATCAACGATAACAAATGTATAGTGCTTGCCACTTAAACTTGCGATTTTAGATGGTTCAAAAAGATCCATGTGATGAAGTTGTAAAGGTTTTGTAGTTGAAGAGAATTGCTTGGTTTTGAAGAGCTTTTTGTTTATTTTCCAAATTGACAAGCATTACAAATTTTGTCATTTTCAAATTTCAAGTTTGGAAGACCTTTGACAAAATAATTTTTTGAGATTTTTGAAATTATATCCATACTAACATGACATAATATTCTATACTATAGCCAAGTATCATCTTCAAAGCTTGACAAACATTTTAATTCCTTTTCAAATTCAATGTTGATAACATAAACATATTTACATCGGCTACCTATGAACAACACATCTTTTGATGTAGCATCATTAATAAGACATTTTGAAAAATCAAATTTGATATGATAACCTTTATCACATAGTTGTCTAATACTTAGCAAGTTATATTTGAGATTATCTAGTAACAAAACATTTTCAATAGATGGAGATGAAAGATTACCAATATTTCCAACGCCCATGATTTTCCCTTTGCCATTATCTCCAAATGTGATATGACCTCCATCTTTCCTTTTGAAACTTGACAATAATATTGTCTCCAGTCATGTGTTTTGAGTAATCACTGTTCAAGAACCAATTGCTCTTTATCTTTGAAGGGACCTCATCATCCATGGCCATGAAGCACATGTTTGCAACATCATCTTGACTTTCATCTTCTTCTTGCTCATCACCACTATCATCCCAAGTGACTTGTAGAGCTTTCTTCTAGAAGCATTTTCTCTTGTTCGGACATTTGGTTCTTTTGTGACTGGGTTTGTCACAATCATAGCATACAACCTTCTTGTTCTTTTCCTCATCTTCGTTTTCTTTCTTTTGGAATCAACGGTTGTTGTGAAAGTCTCTCCACTTTTTGACAAGGAGAATAAGATCATCAAATTTCTCATCACTCTTGTTTGAGTTTGAGGTTTCTTCATCATTTGATGATTTCAAAGCTATTTGCCTTCTAGGAGAATCCTTCTTTTATTCCTTTTTTGCTTTTCTTGATTTATCCTTTGTTTCGGCATGATTTATCTCATAGGTCATCAAGGTTCCATAGAGCTCTTCCAAAGGCTATATGTTGATATTTTTGGTGTTCTCCATCAACATTCCTAATGATTCCCGATCTTTCAAGAGAGACCTAAGAATTTTGCTCACAAGTTCACCATCAGTAAATTTTTGATCAAAACCTTTAAGGCCATTAACAATATCGGTGAACTGAGTAATCATGCTAGTAATGAGTTTATCTTGTTTCATAAAGAAGTTTTCAAAGTTTTTATACAAGAGATTTATCTTAGTTTCTTTTACTTTGTTTGTGCACATATGTGTGATTTGTAATGCATGCCAAATATCATATACGGAATCACAAGTGCTAATCCAGTTAAATTCATTTATATTTAAAGGACAATAGAGAAGATTTTTGGCTCTTGTATTCAAAGACAATTTTCTTTTATCATCCTCATCATATTCTTCTCTAGGTTTTGAAATGATTTGATCCGATTTTCCATCAACTTTAATCACCTTAGTGAGCTTATGAGGACCAAATTCAATAACCTCCCAAACATTATAATCAATTGATTGGATATAAATCATCATTCTAGTTTTTCAATAATTATAATGTGTACCATCGAACAAATGAGGACGATTTGTAGAATGCCCATCAATATTAAGATTAGCCATAACACAAGATAGTGAATTTTTTAAAATGTGCACCTGGTTGTGATACCAATTGATAACCCAATAATAACTAATGAAAATGGGGTGAATTGGTTTTTGAAACTTTTTCGATACTAAGTCTTAAAACACTTCAAGACACACAATATGATTGCAAAGTATAATACTAGAATTAAATATGCAAGTGCCATGACTTAATTTAAGTATGGATATAGCACAATATAAATGACAATGTAAAGTAAAGCGCAATAATGTAAAGACAACAAATCAATTTAATGGAGTTCGATACACAATGTGTTCTATGTGCCTGTTACCAAGCTCTCCGTCACGAGTAAAGCCAAAATGCACTATAATGGTAACTTACAAATAAGGAGTACCAATTCTTAAGTGACTTACAACAAGAAGCACTTATCCTTCAGTGACTTACAACAAGGAGCACTTATCATTAAGTGACTTACAACAAGGAGAACATATCCTTAACAATAATCAAGTTTTCACAAGGCTCACGAAACCACTAAAACATAAATGATAGTTTTACAATTAAAAGAACTCTCTTAACAAATGATATAATCAAGTCAAGTATTTAGAGAGTTAAAATAACACTTCAATAGATAGCAAATAATAAAACTCAAGTTTTTATGATGAAAACTTTGATGAACGATTGATAATGAAATTGTTTGTATTTTTATATCAAAGTTTTCAAACCAATTGTCTCTCTTAACAAGTAATGCAAGTTAAGTAGGAAGAGATCAAAGTGTTGGCAAAGAAAAACTTCTATCAATGATGAAGAATATATGAAATTGTGAAAAGTTCTTTGCAAACTAAAGTTCTTGATGACGTTGATGAAATATGTTTGATCGATCAAAAAACTCTTTTTAATAAATGAAGTAGAATATATAATCAAGTCAACTCAATGATTTTCAATAAATAAGATCTGAAAATATCTCTTGTAAGTTGGTAAGAATTGAATGCAAAAGGGATGGATATTTATAGAGCAAATCAGTCATTTTTCGGTTGAGCATTTTTGGTTGACCAAAGTGTGAATATAGCCGTTGTAAAATTCAAACCGTTAAAGTTTCGGCTAACACTTCAATCGATCAAACCGGTCGACCGGTATACTTTCGATCAACTGAAAAGTGCAGATTTTGGAGTTTTTAATTTTTATATCAAACTATTCATTTTTCCAAATCATCTTCATTTCTAAATCGTTTTTATGCAAGTGATGAATTATAAAATATATTTTGAACTTTATACGCTTTGCTAAGAATTGATGGGTATACATTTACATATAAATGAGATTTCGATAAATAACTTCTAAAAAACTAGTCTTCAAGATTTTTATTCTCTTCGAGACTCTTTTTGATTGCACGCTCTTCAACCGATGACGATTTGTGCCTTTGAGTGTTTATGAATATTTATACATGAAAACTCAAGAAACTAGGTATATTAGAACCATAAGTGTATTGTTTGTTATAATCGAAACAAGTGGAACTAATCATAGGTCAACACATTCTCCTTCTGTGGCTACCCAAGCACCGTCTGAGATCGATGATCCAGCACCTGGTCCCTCTCTTACTCAATATCCTCGGAGTATTCGTAAATCCACTCAGTTACCTGATTTTGCTTATTCTTGTTATTCTGAGTCATTTTGTTGTTTTCTAACCTCCATTCACAAGCTATTTGAACCCACTTCGTATAAAGAAGCTATCCGGATCCTCTTTAGTAACATGTTATGGCTGATGAACTCTCTGCTTTACATAAGATAGACACTTGGGACTTGGTTGCATTGCCTTTAGATAAACATGCTATTGGTTCTCTTTGGTTTATAAGATTAAAACCAAATCTGATGGTTCAGTTGAGCGTTACAAGACTAGACTGGTTACTAAGGGTTTTACTCAGCAATATGGTTTGAATTATGAGGAGACTTTTGCTCCTGTTGCCAAGATGACCATTGTTTGTACACTTATTGCAGTTGCATTTGTTCGTCAATGGAGTTTCTCTCAGTTGGATGTCAAAAATGCTTTTTTGAATGGAAATCTTCAAGAGGAGATTTATATAGTTCCTCATCCTGGTCTTTCACCCTCTCCAGGAAAAGCTTGCAAGCTCAAGAAGGAACTTTATGGCATCAAACAAGCACCTCGTGCCTAGTTCGAGAAATTTTCCACTGTTGTTACCTCTCTTAGTTTTACATCAAGTCATCATGACTCTACCATATTCTTTAGATGTACTTCAGTTGGTCGCATTCTACTTTTGCTATATGTTGACGATATGATTATTACTGGTGATGATGTTGATGGGATTGCAAATTTGAAATCAGAATTGGCTTGTCGTTTTGAAATGAAAGATTTGGGTGCATTATTTTATTTTTTGGGGATTGAAGTTACTTCTTCTCCTAGAGGTTATCTTATCTCTCGGTGTAAATATTATATGGATGTTATTGAGCATGCTTATCTTATGGATATTAAAACTGATGATGCTCCTCTTAAGTCCAACGCTCGATATTCACCCTCTGACGGTGTACCCATAGCTGATCCCACTTTGTATCGCACCACTGTTGGATGTCTGGTTATCTTACCATCACGCGTTCCAATATTGCTTCTGATGTTCACATTGTTAGTAAGTTTGTTTCGGCTCCTACTACAGTTCATTGGGCAACTGTTGTTCGTATTTTGCGCTATCTTCTTGATACTTGCTTTCGAAGTCTTTTATTTCCGCCGACCTCCTCTTTAGTGCTTCATGCCTGCTCTAATGTTGATTGGGCCAGTAATCCCATTGACTACAAGTCCACTACTTGTTTTGTATATTTTTGGGTGATTTCCTTATCTCTTGGAAGAGTAAGAAACAGACTGTTGTTTCTCGTTTCTCTACTGGGGCAGAGTATCGTGCTATGCCATCCACTACTATGGAGATTATGTGGTTGCGTTGATTACTTGCAAAGATGAGTATTTCTTCATCTCCAATCCCTATGTATTGAAATAATAAAAGTGCTATTCAGATTTCTCACAATTCTATATTCCATGAGCGTACAAAGCATATTGAATTAACTGTCATTTGATTTGCCATCATCTACAGACTGGCACCAGTTCTCTACATGTTGTTTCTACATCGTTACAGCTTACTGGCTTCTTTACGAAGTTTCATCCAATTCTTCATTTTCGCTTCTTGCTTGACAAACTCTCGTTTCTTTTTGCTATAGCATCGTGAGTTTGAGAGGGTGCTAGATATAATATTATTGTATAATATTTAGTAATTTAGTTTCCTTTTTTGTTTACTTTAGTTTGTAGTATATAAACTCATTGTAATTTTATTTTGCCCTAATTTTTGGAGGCTCATACAATTGGTTTTCTTTCTCCATCTCTTAGTTCTTCTCTCTTATTGGATTTATCGAATTAGCTCGTATTAAATAAACTGTCATAACATAATTTTAAAAAAGAGAAGAATACATTTCTAAGACATTTACTTTACATCATTTCAAAAATACAAAAACAAGTTCTAAATTTCAAAAATCAGGTTTTTTAAATTTTTATTTATGAAATAATGAATTATTAAATTAATTTATTATTAAATATTTAATTCAAATATAACATAAATACCTCACCCCTCTCCACCACCCCTACCGCTCCGGGGACTATTCTGGCTACCATTCCATTCACAGCTCTTCTCCGGCGACTGTTCCGGCAATCGTTCTGACGATCGTTCCGGTTCCGACAACCATTTCGATGACCGTTCTGCTGCCACTTTATTCCGACGACTGTTCTGATTTCGACAAGTGTTCCAACTTTGACGAATATATTAAGGTCACATGTATGCAATTTGATCACAATTAAAAAAAAATTAGGTCATAATTTATTCATCGATCACAAATTAAAAATTTTAAAGTCATAATTTATTCATCGGTTACAAATCACAAAATTTATAAGTCACACTACTTATTTTATGGTCACAAACATCACATTAATTGAACATAGATTATATTTAAGTCACAATTCATCAAATTATTGGTCACAATTTAAATATTTTAGGTCACACAGAATGTATTGGTTAAGTTTATCTAATTCATTGGTCACATATTGTTAATTGGTCACACAACAACCAAATTATTGGTCACACAACAATCAAATCATTTGTGACCACCACTTCACCATTGCCTCCACCAACGGCACCACCACCGTCGTCGCCTGATACTGACATCAACATTTCAAAACAAATACCCCAGCCTCCCAGCACCACTATCACCACCCCGAAACTACCACCGCCACACACACCACCAACACGGATGCACAGCAATTCCCGACCCCACCACATCTCCACCCTCTCACGCAACACGACCACCTCTGCCGCACGCACACCCACCTACGTACCACCATGTCACCCACATCAATCGTCAAACCACCACCATTCTACCGCACCTCCTCCTCCATGTGTCTTTCAAATCGTGACCAAACAGAAACAATCGCCGCCGCCACACGTCACCACCGCCGTTAGCGTCCACACCCAATCGACGAACTGCAGCGAACGGTGGCGTCCAGACACCCGTTACATCCGCAACCGCACTCAAGACCTCCACCAAAAATAGATCTGCGTCTCCACCGCCGCCGCATCCACACCCACACCTACCTGCAACCGCGCTTAGATCAGATCCAAAAACCAGATCGCTTGGCGACCTCTAGCCGTTTCTCAAGCCACCTTCTTCGTCTTCCTCTTCTCCGCTGACTATTTTTTCTTGGCCTTACCTTCCTCGAGCTCCGACTGCAACGCCACGATTGAAGCTCGATGGTAGAAATTAACGCAAATCTACGAACAACAGTGCCGCGTCTCACAACGTCGTGTGTTGTTGTGTGTAGACCTTTTTTTCCTTCCATGATTGCAAATTAGTGATGTTGACCGGCCAGATGTGTCGTAAGCTTGACGCCAACGGTGCTCCGATGGTGGCACAGTAGAGAGAGGAGAGAATTAAAAGAGAGGGAATGGAGATTTAGAGAGAAGAAAAAGTAAATAAAAACTATTAGGGTTTGGAAATATTATTATTAAAATATTAATTTTAAATTTTAAATATTAATTAAAACCTGATTTTTGTATTATCAAACTTGATTCTTGATTTATGAAAATGAAAATTTAAAACTCATTCTAGCTGTAATTTCCTCTTTAAAGAAAGCACAGACGTGTTAGACTTCAAAGAAAATAAAATCAAACCTATTATCCAACTAAACATTAAACGAGGGTCTCATTCAAAGTTTTGTAATACGGGTTAATTTCACAAATGGTCACTGAAATTACCTGAAAATTTCAAAATGGTCACTGAAGTTTCAAAGTTTCAGAAACGGTCACTGAAATTTGAAATTTCGTTCAAAACGGTCACTGAATTTTCAGATTTTTTGGCCAAGTTCGAGGCAATTTTTCGGCAACTTTCGACCACCAAAATCGTCGATTTCGGATACCGTTGGAAAGCCCACGATGTCTTCTTCAATTACCACCAGAAATCTCCCCAAAACTCCAAGTGAATCGGCCGGAATAAACCCACGAAGTCGGCAATCGAAATTTGTGAAAATCTGCCCAACTTTTCAGATTTTTTGAGCAAGTTTGAGGCAATTTTTCGACAACTTCCGACCACTGAAACTGTTGATTTCGGATACCGTTGGAAAGCTCACAATGTCATCTTCAATTACCACCAAAAATTTCCCAAAAACTCCAAGTGAATCGGCCGGAATAAACCCACGAAGTCGGCTACCCAAACTGGGCAGATTTTCAGACTTTTTTGCCCAGTTTGGGTAGCTGACTTCGTGGGTTTATTCCGGCCAAATCACTTGGATTTTTTGGGAGATTTTTTGTGGTAATTGAAGATGACATCATGGGCTTTCCAACGGTATCCGAAATCGACAGTTTCAGTAGTCGGAAGTTACCGAAAAATTGCCTCAAACTTGCCCAAAAAATCTAAAAATTTGGGCAGATTTTCACAATTTTCGGTTGCCGACTTCGTAGGTTTATTCCGATCGATTCACTTGGAGTCTTGGGGAGATTTTTGGTGCTAATTGAAGAGGACAATGTGGGCTTTCCAACGGTATCCGAAATCGACGATTTTGGTGGTCGGAAGTTGCCGAAAAATTGCCTCAAACTTGGCCAAAAAATCTGAAAATTCAGTGATCGTTTTGAAAGAAATTTCAAACTTTAGTGACCGTTTCTGAAACTTTGAAACTTCAGTGACCGTTTTGAAATTTTCAGGTAACTTCAGTGACCATTTGTGAAATTAACCCTTTGTAATACGCCCAAAACTTATTTGGTTTTGATATTTTTGAAAATTTATTTAGGAAAGTAAGATTATTATAACATAACATGCAAAACATGTTTTTGACGTTTTGATAAAACACGGGAAAAAAGTAATTCAATTCTTCAATGGCAAATTCAACACTTAAATATATATTACTTGGTAATATGTTAGAATAAAATTGTTCTATTTTATCGAATAAACAAATTCATTAAATAAATTGTCATAACACAATTTTAAAAATTCTCAAATCAAACGTGTTTTTTAATTTTTTTTATTTTGAGACACCGTTTTTCATAATGACAAATTAATGCATTTTCTTCAATTTTTATGCAGAATATCAAAACATAAAACAAAAAATGGCTTCAAATGTCATGCTCAATGTACACTTGAAGTGTAGATCTAGCATTACTGTAGCATTAAGGGTGAATAAAAAGCACAAAAATTTGCAAGCCTTTTTAATTTTCTTGGGAGTTTGATTATACGTTTGGTCATGGTTACATAATCCTTATGGAAAGATTAGAACAAAAAATGGAAAATCCGTATATTTTTCTGCTTTTGCATACAATTTATTGGACGTGATAACAAACTAAAAGATGAGCGTGAACCAGAATTTGAATCATAAATTAAGAAGCACACACTAAAGAATCAGGCTTCACAATGTTGTCTGTCAACATCTGCCAGATTATTTTTCATGTAACTCGTCCAACCTATGGGTGAAAAGAGGTCCAAAAAATTCAAATTACCCCCTAAAAAGATGATCTTGAGACTTAGAAAGTTGCCTGACCAGTGCTTTACGAAGATTTCATTTTGAATGGAGCCTGCTGCTGACCACATCATAGCTTGGTACGTAAAGAACTGCCAGATGAAGGGTGAAATCAGAAATATGCAAGAATTAAGCTAATTGTATAACGAATTTGTACAACTAGTTTGACAATGTGTGAGTTGGTAGGGATCCCTGACCATCGATTTGACAAATAATGGTTGGGGATCCCTACCAACTCACACATTGTCAAACTAGCTGCACAAGTAGCATGATTGAATATGCAATGCTGATGAGACCATACGCAATATGCATTATCATTGGGAAAATGTTTTAGTTGGAAAGTTTAGTTACCATCTCCATAAGATGCCATCGTGAGGGGAGATGACAAAAGCTTCTGTGCTGTGGAAGCAATATCCTTTGCAGTAATTTCATCTACAGCTTTCAAGAAGTGCTCGACGGGTTTCCTGTAGATGGGAAAGCAAATACATATATTAATGTCCTAAAACTGAGTTACTGCTGAACAGATATCTAACATCAATATTTACATCTAGTTTCCCTCCTGTGTTCAATAAAATTTATGAACAAAAAGAGTGAAGTCTAAAATAAGAACTTTTCCAAATCAAATTAGGGTAAAAAATTGTCAAATATTAGCTATTATTAAGCAGTGAAAGAAGCATTTAGACTAAGATATTTTCCAATCAAAAAGAAATAACTCCAATGCATTAGTAGTACTTAAAATCCAAAATCGAATGTGGTCCATCCATCACAAGAGTTTATTCATTTTGTTTGGCCTAGACGTAATTATTAGGTTAGATTAAACCCAGATGTTTTATTAGATCTCCTATATCGCCCTAAGCATAGACCATGTACAGGTCAAGTAACAAAGATGTTATCTCTATTTTTCTACCAGCTCCGAGAAGTTGACATCGTCAGAGTTTCCACCACCTTAACCAGATAAAAAGTACAAATATCTGAACCCCTTTGTCGTGTCATGCTTTATAGCACTTCATGCTCTATTGAAGCAATATGCTTCTCCAGCACTAAAAAAGGTACATGCACATCAATATTGGGCATGTTAAGAGCTGGATTTGTTGGTTGAGCATGTTCTGGTAATCTTTGATGGAAGTTCTCCTCGCTAAACTTTACTTCATGAGTTGAACATCGATAAGTTTTCAGGAAAAAGATGATAGAATTCATTAATGTTCATTGTGTTTTAAGTTATACAAAGTCTAAGTCCAGACAAATTTCAGCAGGTTTACTCGAAATAGATCTTGCTCAATCAACCAAGCAATTCCTACATCATTCAATACATCAGAAAGTCACTCTTTTTCTTTAGGAAATTATTTTTCAGTTACAGTTAATTTTCTAGAAGTCCCAGATTCCAGCCCATGTGATGTTCATTTCAATTCAATAATAATGTATTATTTCTTTAGAAAAAAACTTCAATTCTTATCCTAAGTGTTGAGGCTCTTTTCAGCCTCTGATGCTCGAACTCTTTGAAATAGTTGGAGTACTCGTGTCGGACACGACACGACATTCAGCCTTTGATGCTCGAACTCTTTGAAATAGTTGGAGTACCCGTGTCGGATACGACACGACATGGGTATGGGATATGTGTCGAATCCTCCAAGTTTCAACCAGAAACTTCGTCGTTTTTGCTTCTTCCTTCCTATTTTTTTTCTTTCCCAATCTTTCCCACTTTTGCTCTCTATGAACCTGGCATCGTCGCCGAGAGGATGGAGAAAGGCAGCAGACTAGGTTTTACCTTCTTTCTTCTTTCTTATCATTTTCTTCTTTTTCTTTCTTTCTTTCTCTCTCTGTATCGGTGGTTTAGGGTTTTGTTTGTATAAAATAAAAATGGATTCCATACAGTGCTACTTAGTGCTCTGCTAAGTCCAAATTACAATCAAGTTTCTCATTTTCTATTTTATTTAACATCTAGTTATTTCCATAATTTTTTTGATAAGTAAAAAAAAAAATTATGGGAATAACTAGATATTCCCATAATTGAAAACTAAACCTCGAGTTTCTATTTTATTCGTCTTAACCCCTTATTAAATATTCATTTCCTTCATTGTTAATAATTAGTTTTGGTCTATTCAAAATGACATCTTGGATTAGTAAAAAAATTGAAAATTGAAAGACGTACCCCACGTACCCATGTTTGAAAATTAGACTCTTTTTAGTCATGTTCCCGTATCCTACATTTTAGAATATAAAAGATCTAACCCTTAGATATGTACCCGTACCCAAGTCCGAGTATCATAGTTTTCAGCTGTGATAAAAATTATATGCTTCACTCTCATTTTTTTCCCACACAACATCTTCATACAATTAATATCCATTAATGAAAATTACCAAGGAATGAAGAGTCCAGCAAAGAAAAGAAGTTCAACTCAGTTTTCTTGCAAGGACTCCTCTTCGTCTTATTGCTCATAGTTTACTATGACATACGAAACATATTGAGGTGGACTGTCATTATATACCGGAGGCCTTGGATACTTATCATTTCTCTTCTCTCCAGATAGCTGATGTTTTTACAAAGGCCACGACTCAGCATCGTCATCAGTTTCTTGTGAACAAATTGATGTTTGTTGATCGGCCATTATCAATTTGAGGAGGAGTATCAATAGTATCTTTGTATTTATGGTATGATTGTTGTATGTATGGTATATAGCATATCTCTAGTATATGGCAGCGTGATTAGGGTAATTAGCCTTCATAATTAGTTGATCCCTTCTATTTAATTCAAGGAATCCTCACAATGAGAGGATTCAATCCGAGAATCAATACATTTTACAATGGTTATGGGTGTCAATTATCATTTTCCATACAAGTAACTCAACAATCAATAGATAGTGATAATTATATTTTTCATCTCAGAAATTAACATCAGACATTCAACTCTAGATGACATGCCAAAAGCAAATTACCTTACAAGATTGCATTGTTATTTACTTATTTCGACGAGAAGCATAAGGAAAACAAGAATAACTATTAAAATTATTTTGATGAAGTGGAGATGATTGGTTAAGGTTCAAAGAGTAAACAACACATCCAATTTTCTCAGCCACCATGCACTTCTAGTCAATTATCATTAACGTAAAATTATTTGGTGCAGAGTCATTGTTAGACATACCTCTCTCCATATGTCAAAATTTGTTTACCTATATCTTCTGATGCAACCATCTGCAATATTCATATGAACAGTAAATAGATTATACAAAACATTTGCAGAAAATGAAATAAATTCACTTCTAGGTGGAAAGAAACCCAAAGTCCATTGAAGATCTGTAACTTTAGTCAACAGATTTTGGATTTAAATTGATGAAAGAAAATGTTGTGTACTCTGGATTCCAGGTTCATCAAAATGGCAGACTTTGTCGATAGTTTAGCACGGTCTAGCTGTACTTGGTCAACTGCATTTAAGAAGACGAGGAAAAAAGTTGGTTCAGCAAAAAAATTATATGAATGAGATTACCAAAATTACCATTAGCATAACTTCTTCCCCTACTTTGATTACAAACAACCACCACTATGAATGGAGAAAAGGAATGCAGGTTTCAATCATTCAAGAAAGCTTAGGATGCTATTACAGCATCCATACAGAATTAATAATCAAATCAAAGAAAACAATATTCAGCGAAGTCTATGGCCAACCTTCTCCTGGAGTAGCAACTGAAACGAGTTCTCTAACTGCTATATCAATGGCATTCGTTGCAAAATCAGATCCCTGAATCCAAAAAGTGGTCTATTAATATCCAATGGACCAATTTAAATCCAGAAGGATAAAAGAAAGCCATAATGTGGGCAAGTAAAAAGGGCAATGGCTAGTTGCCTAGTCAAGTAACTTGCACTAGATTTTACTTTTATTTTTCTATCGATGATCCAAAAAAATAATGACTTCTCTTATCACCAGAAATTATAATATATTTTACTGAGAAATCAGAAACTTAAAAGACAATACACCTTGGTCACAACATAGTCATTAAAATAATCCCTCCACGCGGTTTTGGGTGGAGAACATTTGGAACATCTTTTGGTAGAATCCAGAATCCTTTAAAGTATGCAGACCAAAAAAGTAACGATAAATTCAAGCAAGTACTTGTTCTCCAGGTACACAGGCATTATAAAGGTCTTGTAAGACATATATGCACAATAATTAGGCCTCCCAATAATTAAGCCTTACTCCCAATAAATGTGGGATCGCCTTGCCACTCTGTTTTGCTTGTCGGTAGATCTACCGAGAGATCTAAAGAAACTAGATTGTATATATATGCTCATCAATCAAAATTAACTTACAGCAACATGCATGACTTTTGTAGTCCAATCTCAGAACTCATTCAAAAGTCGGAAAATTTAATGCCAATGACCAATTTTGCAAGCCAAGCATGCTAAAAGTAGTGACAAATAGAATGTTTAGAAAAGATTTCTATCCCTGAACACAATACTTGCCTAATGAAAAGCATAGCATCATATTTGTAAATTCTGTCTACTGCGACAAAATGCATTGCTCTCAACATGTTGACAACTGATTATCCTTCAAAACCATACCAAAATGGTTTTTAGTGCTTCAGGGTTCCAAATGAAGAAAATAAAATAATCCAAGAAAGCCATCAAGAACCTACAAATTTTTCATTTCTACATAATCAATTGAAAATTCAAAGATTTTAACATTTAACCCATAATTAATGTGCCATCAATTTACAGGTCAACCCAGATTCGACTATAAGACAACTTGGTATTTTCTGCCACTTTAACGTAGGATAAAAGTAGTTCTCAATTTCCTAGGTCACATTGATTTGATGCTCTCCAAATCGAATTGAGCGAGGTTCGGTTCAGCATTATGTCCATCTTTCTGGGTTTAGGCGTGTATAACTGAATTTTTATTTTCTAGGTTCACCATTGCCCGCGTCCCTCTCGTGCCTTGTAACCTCTATACAAAGACATTTTTCCTTTGTTTCTTCATCAATCCACTACCCTCTTGCCGATATACATCCACTAATTTAAAAAGTGAGACTGTTTTAAGTGTTTCACAACCAGAAACCTTTTAAAGTACGCAACCTAAATGTTTAAAGGATTTTATAAACATCCCTAATAAAAAATGAAACAAATGGAAGGATAAAACCACAAAATAATAATCCATCATAATTGAAATAACATAGAACAAATTGATCCAAACAGCAAATATTACATATAAGAACTGCAACATTACAGGTAAAAAATAATTCAATAAACAATCTCATTGTAAAATAAAAATAATAATAATTAAAATACTTCCTTACAGTTGAAGCTTGAATTCCAAATAATCCAGTATGATTGTAAATGGAACTGAATGCAGAAAAGGACTGTATCTGGGGATGCTCATTGAGGACACGCAGATCTGCTCATCAATAGAAAAAGCGTATGAATAAATTGACGAATCTACTTTCAAATAATTATATGCAGAAATGAAGACACTATAATGCAAAATGAAACTCAGCACATATAATAAGATGGCATAGATGTGTATTCAAACACATTTATAGGTGAGTTGTGTGTTACACATCAGTGGAGATCCACATTAGTTTTTCAGATAAAATAAACATGACTTACATAATCTCGAGTACATCCCCTTTCCAGGACCGCCAGCTGAGAAAGACCCACCTCCTCCCATAAGCATCTATGGAACAAATATTAACAGTATTTCCTCACAAGACAACGCAGGGAAAAAAAGGAAGAAGAAGAAGAACCAGAAGGCAGGAAATGAGAAAGATAAAGAAACAAGCATTCGCGTTACCTCTATTCAAAATAAGCATTAGACAGAAAGAAGTATATGCAAATAAATCATTGGATACTTGCTGACATTCATTGATTAGTGATGTGCCTGACCTCATGAGGCCTTGTATTCCAAAAAAGTAAAAGGAGGACAAATCAATGGTTAAAAGAAAGAACCTGAAGAACGGTTAAAATTATGGCATCCTTTTCCTTGGCCCAGCCTCCAGGAAGTTCAAAGGCAAGAGCAAAGTGAGTCATCTGGTCAGAACCAGAAAATCATTGTTACCACCATTTTAAATCAATATTCAAAATACAGGTTCATAGCAGGAAGTGAAATATAACAGGAGACTTCAGATACACACCCCTGAATCTCCTTGATGGCGAAAATCACCACCAGTGTAAACAGGCTTTGGCTCCGAAGGGCGGGGTACATTGGGTAAGTCAGATAGAAGTGGCTCTGCATATTTTATTAGCTCGTCATGGTCAACACCTGACGCGGCAAGGACTATCCTGGAAGCAGTGTAATTTTCCTAAACAATGTAAAACACAATTAGCATAAAATTGTCCTTAAAATGACTGTGAGGATCTGTAAGGAAGGAAAAGGAAAAAATGAAGGAATTATGGAGAGTCGGTTACTCACAGCAACAAACTCCTCCAAAACTGTACTATTCAATCTGTTTACTGCAGATTCTGAAGCCAAAAGAGAATGTGCATAGGGACCCGAGTAACCTGCTGAGTGAATAGCCTCCAAAAGTACATGTTGAGGATTTTTCGAGTACTCACTAACCTCAGCACTCACCTTGTGGAGCTGTAAATGACATGACCATATTTTATTGAACAACCTAGAAGATTTGAGCTGCAACTTCTAAGGTGAAGGAGACAAAAGATACCTGTTCGCTAACCTCCCAGTCTAAAAAAGCAGGGTTCCTCACACAGTCAACAAGAAGCTCAACCATTTGAGGAACATAAGTCTTCAGAGCATCGTAGGTGTAACTCATATGCTCCCTAGAGACTGAAGAAGTAACATTGCCACCAATTGCCTCAACTTCACGCACAATACGCAAGTGGCTCCGGTTAGTTGTAGTCTTAAAAGCCATGCGTTCTAAGAGGTGTGTGGCTCCAAATGAAGCCGGAGTTTCGTAGATTGAGCCACAATCAACATATAATCCAATTGAAGCTGCAGGGTTCTGATCAACAAATCCAATCAATCATCAGTTTGCAATAACAAAGATAGCATACTTTTCCCAAGAAAAGAAAAAAACTCATGATCTTAATACCACTGATGTTTCAGAGGCAATTTTGAGACCATTTGGAAGAGTGGTTATCCTGGTCTTTCCCGGCTCAACATAGTC